>ML818791.1:0-63039 GCA_009831015.1 Picea engelmannii
AAAAATTAAATGCATTTGTCATACAGACTGGTGAAAGATAAAAATGTATGAAAACATAAATTTAAAAGGAGATAAGAAAACATTTTTATTTGAAATATGTCAAAAAATAAAATTTTGTTACATACCTCTGGAAACTTTGAAATATACAAAAAAAAAAAATTATGTTACATATAAACTAGAATTTCAATGCGTTTGTCATGTAGACTAAAATTAGGGCTCTCGCGGACCATTAGAAAAATATGTACAAGAAACAGGATTGTAGAAAGAAGATAGAGTGCAATACCTACAAAAAAAATAAATGGAAAGGTATAAGTGTTTGCCTACACATCTCTATTTAAGAAAGTGAAATAACTGGGTTGATAAACAAAGAAAGATGTGATCAGTAGACTTACAGTGAGGTTGCATATGAGTCCTTTGGCTATTTGCTTGTGGTTGTCGTTTCATTGATGTCACCGACGATTGCGGTTTCAATGATGTCCTCGACGATTGCTAGAATGTTGGAAACTGCATGTTGCCTTTCGTCGGTAGCCTACTTCAATTGCCTTTCGACCCATTCTTCAATGTAGCTTCTCATTGGGGCGACGTTGATCTCATTCCAGATTTTTATGTTGAAAAGATCATTTTCTAATTCCCGGAAGTCGATAGAAAGATTACAGAGAGCCTGATGAATTTCTTCATTCTATACTGAATATTTGACTAGCCAGTTGTGGACGTGAGCTTGATCAAATTGAAGG
The DNA here is from genome assembly GCA_009831015.1 of Picea engelmannii. Taxonomy (NCBI): domain Eukaryota; kingdom Viridiplantae; phylum Streptophyta; class Pinopsida; order Pinales; family Pinaceae; genus Picea; species Picea engelmannii. The sequence goes on from ML818791.1 coordinate 735, forward strand.
ATGTTGAAAAAAAATTCCAGAGACAAGGCCTTAAACATAGCAACATGTTTATCGAACTCTTTCCTGTTTAAGGGCAAGGAGATTGCGATTAAGTCGAGGTCTTGGAAGTGGTTGGTTTTCTCGGCTAAGTCTATATTTGACAGCCTTGTGAATAATTTATCTTTCTTCAATGTGGTTTGTTCACATGACTGAACAATGAGATGCAGGTTCTTCACTTTTTCTTTCCAACATGCATTCAATTGACCGATCCAATTTTTGGATGGAAGATCTTCTTCTCTTCTTTTTGTTTCTGTCATATTGTTGACAATTGTGCCAAAAGGAATGATCGTTTTTAAAAAGAAATTTTCCTCATCTTTTAACTCGGCTTGCAAATGTTTGAGCAAACTATGTACCCTAGTTCCAAGGGAAGTGATGGTTTGTGATCTTTTCCACACCTCGGTGACGAGTTCCATTCTTTTTTTGATATTATTCTCCACATATCCTTTACAGGATGCGAGCAATGTGGAGGATTCTTTTACGTTGGCTGCAAGGGTGGCAGTTATGTTGGCTGCAGGGGTGGAAAGCATGGATATTGCCAAAGGATTGACAAGCAATGGCATAGGAATGAAAGTGTCTTCCAATTCCTTGACCCGGTCCTTCAGTCTGGCATTCTCAGTCTCGATGCCTCCAATGGAATCATGAAGTGCTTCTCCGCTCGCAGTGTGAAGTTGACAGATTTGGGACGGTCGCATGTTGGCAAGGTCAACCTCTAAACAAGATTTTCCTTTCTTATTTTTAACATCTTTTTTCTCAATTATCAATTTTTTGGACTGGCTATCAAAAACAACGCTCTGGAACACGAAGGATTCATCTTCGTCAAAATTTTCGGTAACGGATATGTCCATTGGATGGCTATGGTGGATGGCGTCTTCGGGCTGATCAAGGAAGTAGATCATGCTATCCAGATCAGTGTCGAGTTCCATGTTCTCACTCTGAATTTCCGGCTCTTATGCCTGCTTGTGAGAACTATCAATTTTAGAGTGAGGAGGGTCATTATCACCTCCTTCGTTTGAAGAACTCTGAGTTTCTTTGTTGTTGTGGTGGGCCATTGGAGCGATGCTCCGGGATGTCATACTTTTTGGAGTGTTATTTTTCGATTGAACACTCTTGTCACCGAGGCCTTTCCCCTGTTGCATGTACAATTTAGTGTAGCTTTGCATTGTGTCTACATCACCGACATCAGAGGTAGGACCGTTGCCGCCACTGTCTCTATTTTTCGGCAGGTGTTTTTTTAAAAAACAATCATCATGGCCAAGTGTTTGTAAATGTTCTCGAAAAATATTATAAGGGTCGAACCCTGTTATGATTTCAGCATATCTCGGGTTGGAGATGCTAGAATGTGTTGTGAATTCGTCAATTTTGTTGACGTTTTTCAACACGAACTCCCCTACTTTCCAAGGTAAAGGAATGCACTGTTTTTTTTTCTTCTTTTGCAACAGATGGAACTAGTAGTTGTATTGTCATGCTACTTCTGCAACAAAAATTATGTCCATAATGTGACATGGAAGGAGAGTAGGTTGTTCCGTGGAGCCAAAAATTCTTATGACAGTGTAATTATCCAAATGTTCGAGTGTCCCCTTCTTGTCCAAAAAACTAGTTACCTGTTCAGATATGCAGGGAGAATCTTCTCCTAACAACAAAGCTTTGAAAACAAACGCGCCATTAAAAACCTCATAAAAATAGTGGGAAGCCTTGTGCTTCCACAAGGCCTGGTACTAGAACGTTACTGGGTGGAATTCGCATTTGACATTCTTGGACAGAGACAGTTGTGGAAACCGACAGGAATGAACTATTGCAAAAACTAAATAGGACGACATATAAATTTATTTTCCCTTTTGAAGCTTGACAATTGGGAATAGATTTCATGGGAAATTAACCTGGCCCAATCAAAAATGGCTTATTCATTGACTGTGAAATACAAAATATAAAGAGCCATCCGGGAAATAGTTGTCGTGGACTCCTGTCCCGTTATTCTTGTGAACAGTCAGGCAATTTCGCGAAATGGATTTCTAAATGAACTAACCTGGAAGCTTGTAATATCTTCAAGAACTAGATGTGAATTTTCCAAAAAATGGGACAAGAGGTCCAACCCGTTATTATGCTTTACTAGGAACTGTTTGTAATCTTCTCCTTTGAACGACAATGTTGGCTACGGCAATTTTAGCATTTGGCAGAAGACCTAAGGTGACAAAGAAACAGAAGAGTGGTCCCGTAGTGGAATAATTCTTTTGTCTGAAATAAATTTATCAGCGCACCAAGAGACCAGGTCCTTACAGTGAAAAACCTCAGGGACACAGCCTGCATGAGCAATCCTGGAGGTCCAAATTACTTGGTTCTCTAAGGCAGAGGTTGAGTAATAAGAATATGCCCTGGACCATGGTCCTCGTGGCCGAAGATGTTCATTGTATCTCCACAGAACTGTTGTCGAGCCGATGCCATAGGTTTATGAGAACGTTGGTTTGTTGCAAATGATGGTTTAAATGAACAGTTAGAGCCAATAATGTAACTCTCCACTAAATCTTGGTTAAATTCTTATGAATGGGAAATCTCCTCGAGCCTTTCGTTGATTAATGACAATTTGTATGGGTGGTGCATGATGAACTATTAGTAGTAAATCTTATTTATTACATATTTAGAAATGCGAAGGTGGAAGGTACGGCGAAGAGCAATTAAGGATTGGATGTTTCGTGAATGTGCGAAGGCCACAACATGCGAACGGCATTTCATGAGTTTGAAATCAAGACTCGAAAGGGATAATATAATCTCCCCACAAATTTTGGTTTAATGTGCATCAATAGGAGATCTCCTCGAGCCTTTCGCCCATCAATGACAATTTATACGGTTCCTGCATGATGACCTGTTAGAATTAAATGCCAGTAATTCCATATTTAGAAACAAGATATGTGTATATATATATAATAAACTTTTTTTTTCTTTTATTATAGACAAGTGCGAAGGTGACGGAGACGGCGGAGAGCAAGGAAAGAATGGCAAGCTCTGAAAAGCGATCGGATGGTATTCAAAAAAGGGTTACGGGGATACTCAGGACAGGCAAGTGTTGCACGGTCAAATTTTATGTATCGGAATTTTTTAGTGCAAAATGTGTAAAACGGAAGAGATCATGATGGGGCAGTTCAGCGATCGGTTTGTATATTTGTCGAATTCCAGGAAAGTGGCTTAGTATGGAATAGGGAAATTGCTAATTGCATGCCTAGAAATAATATCTTGTATATGATTTGCAATTACTAATTGCAAAGGGGCGCGGGCACAGGAAACAATGACTAGGAACTGAATATTTCTTCAACCCGCCAAACCGACAATCTGCCAAAAAAAATTGAAGAAATGGCGAAGTATGGAAAGCGGGCAGGCGGGCTTCAAAATGGGGTGACAATAGTTCCACAAAATATGTGAGGACCCGACTGCTAAATTTTATTTCTCATAATTTTTCAGTGCAAAATGTATACCACGGAAGAGGGCATGATAGGTGGACTGTAATATGGAAGAGGGTATGATCTGAGTCCGATTGCAAATTTGTATATCACATAAGTGACAGTATTGTTCGCAGGCCATGGAACAACAAAAGTCTAATCTAGATCCCACCTACTCGGAATTCGTGGTTGGAGAAGTTTTTGGGTATGGAATGGGGAAGCGATCGGTCAGTGTCACGATAAAAGAGCACGAGTGCAAGTGTGAACCCGCAAGACTGCCCACGCGCGCAGCCATACATTTTCGAAAGAACGAATAAGTGACGAAAAAGATAAAGTTCAGGGAAAAGGGAAACAGAAAGTTTGCCACGTATAGAAGACGGAAAAAGAAGGACCAATATATTCACATCTGTAATAGATATCCCATTTTCGTGGCAAGATATATACTTGGAAAGAATTGTGACGCTGGCGGGAATAGAAAACAGTGACCAGGAATATGATCTGCGAGTTTACGTGGTTCTTACTTATATGCTTGGTCTGTCAATTTGTATATCGCAGAACTCCGAGGCATTTTATTATCGAGCCAGTCTGCAAGTCCGGTTGTCAATTTGTATAGTGCGGAACTATGGGTGTTGTTTGCAGGACACAGAACTATAGAGGAAATGTTTTTCCCTTTAATATAGCTTATGTGGCGCAAATGTGGTATGGCTCATTTTAGCACTTTTCCATAGGTAAACAAAGGCAATCTTGAGCCTACCAACCGTGGAGCTCATCTGTCAATTTGTATATCGCGGAGCTCCGAATGTTGTTTGGAGGTCACGGAAAAGTAGAAGTGCAATGTTGACCCAATCAGCGCGCAAGTTCGCCTGTCAATTTGTAAATCACGGAACTCTGGGTGCTAGTTGTAGGGCATGTAACAATAGAGGGTCAATTTAAAGAAAGGGGAAGCGCTCGATGGAAATGCATGAATCCGCAAAGCTGCGCAGCAAGGCATTTTCGAAAAAAAAAAAGAAAAAAGATTAAGTAACCAGGAAGAGAAACTACAGGGAATAAAAGAGTGGGAAAATAGAAAGGCGGAAGGCAGTTTTGGTAAGCACGAATTGGTTTCAAAGAAGCCCCATTGTTGTAAAACCATCATTTTCTACTAATTGTCAGCAAATGCATTGTTTAAGATTAGATTTTATTGTAACCTGTGTGTGTAAGTATGTTCTTGATACATTATTCCATGATTGTAACATATTAACTTAACTACTAAACTTCAATTTCTACTAATTGCCAGCAAATGATTTGTTGAAGATTAGATTTTATTGGAACGTGTGGGTGTAACTGTGTTCTTGATACATTCTTCCATGACTGCAGCGTATTAACTCAATTATTAAACTTCTTGCATTATGGTTTGTTAGCATTAAAACTTAATAATTGCATGTCTAGAAACAAGAACAACGATTTTGCTACAAGATTGTACATTGGTATTGTTATGTTTTATCTGCATTATGAATAGAAGTGAACGTTGGTTTGAAACTATGTAATCCATTTCTTTTTTACATAAAAGGTTGGTGGATTGACATAGTACATTGTCATATAATTGTTAGATGTTCCATCTTAGGAAAAATAACCTAAGTAAACACAATATCGAAGAAGTATGAGAGCACCGAACCATGCCAATGAGAACATGCGTTAAATCCAGAAAAGAAGCAGCAACCAAGAGTCCAAGGCAATTATTTTTTAATAGCAAATCCATTTAAAAAAATAAGAAAAACACCGAGTATTGTACATCTATCCTTAAAAATTAGACCGAGTTCTTTGGGCCAAAACGTTGAACGTATCTGAAACAAACACAAGCACGGGATCCGCAGTATGCAAGATCCTCGCAGTTTTCTCCTCGATGAATCATCTTGTGCTGAAATTAATATTTTTCAGAAGCTTCCCGTGAGGAAGAAGACGAAGAAGGTTGCAGGGAAAATGGAATAGCCCTTAACTGAAACTGCCTCTGCATAGTCGAAAAAATTCAGGAGCACAGGTTGCACATGCAACTTCAAAGGCCCAAATTAGTCCATTATGGGTGGAAGGGGATGACTAGTAGAAAAATGCCTTGCAGCAGTCTGAGTTTTGGACCTCATCCCCAAAGATGTTAATTGTATATCCAGAGAAGAGGACACTAGTCCCGCAAGTCAATAATTTTTTGGCTTGAAATATATCTCTGGGAGCATCAACATATGATTGTTTTACAGTGAAACTCTTCCACCCAAAAAGGACTAATTTGGAACTCTATAATTCCTAATTTCATGCTGCAAAGCGGCTATTGCATTTATCATCAGTTTCTTTTCTGAAACTCTTTTTGGTGTTATCGGGACCGCCATCACCAAGCCGGGAGGTTCTGTCCGTTATGGTTGATTTCAATTTGGGCGCAGGAGTGGGAAGAGTCTCTGCATTGCCATCATCAATTGTCGTATCATCGCCCATCAGATCATCTTCTTCCGGTTCAAAATTCATGACATCAACCTATGTGCCAGCCATGAATGCAACTGGGCAGGTTCTCTGAGTAGGCAGGGTTGCCTTGGAATTCTTTGGCTTGAAATATATCTCTCGGTGTACCAAGGGACCATCTCCTTTTTTGCTCCTGGGTGGAGGGAGATGAGTAGTAAGAATATGCCCTGGAATTGTGGAACCTCTAGCCATTATGCCCCAATGTGTTTAATGTGTCTGGATAGAACTCCTGCCACAAGTTAACAAGAATTTTTGTTTGCTTGAGACGATGTTTGAAATGAAAATCGGGGAGGGATAATATAACCCTCTGAAAATTATGGTTTAAAGTGTATCAATGGAATATCTCCTCAATCCTTTCGTTGATCAATGACAATCTCCAGGGTTTGTGCGGAATGAGTTGTCACCATCACGGATCACTAATTGCATAATTAGAAAAAATTGTGAAGGTCGTGGTGACGGGGAAGAGAGATTAAGAATTAGAGATTTCTTAAAAGCGCCAACCTGCCAACGCACAAAAAACAAATTGCATCGTGTTTGAAATGAATACTTGGAAAGGATAACATACTTGTGCGCAAATCATAGTTTAATTTGTAGTAATGACAAATCTTCACCGGACTTCCAGACATTAATGACAATCTTAACGGTTCCTACAGGATGAACTACTAGCATTAAAGATTAATTATTGCATATCTGGAAACAAGTACAAAGATAGCGGTGATGGCGAATTACGGCGAAGCATCGGCCAACCCGCGAAACTGATTCCAAGAAATACCTAAGTATAGAAAGCAGACGAGCGGGTTACAAAAGAAAAAGGGCAGAAGATATACTTGGGAGACGTGAAGGGCCGATGGTCATATTGCATCTCAGTGACAGATATCGGTCGTCAATTTGTATGTCGCGGAATTTTGACTGTTGTCTGTGCATAGGGGAACAGCGGAAGTGAAATGGCGAGAGGGCAATTTTATATTGTTGAACCTAGATTTATGTATATAAAAGCATGAGACATTAGGAAAAAGGACCAACCAAATAGAAAGTGAAAGCATAGGAGGTGAAGGGGGGTTTGTTTGCAAATTTGTAAATCGCAGAAGTATGGGTACTAGTCGCAGGCGGCAGAACAATGGAAATGCAATGTTAAATCTACCTATGCAGGAAACCACATTTCAAAAAAGAAAACCAAAGAGAAAAGAGAAACTAGAAATTTTCAGGAAAACGAGTAATACACACTAAATATGTACTTTAAAGTCTGAACATGAGATGTTATAGAGCATGTACGGATCTCGCATTCCATACTTAGCCACTTTTTGGATCGCGGGTTCTCAGACTGGCGAGATCTAAATTGGGCATCCATTGTTCCGTGGCCTACAAATAGCATTCAGAATTTCGCGATATAAAAATTGGCCAGCGGACCTGCGGGGTGGCTCACTCAAAATTGCAGTCCTTTTGTTTCATTTCATACAAACAGTACTCGGAATTCCGCAATATACAAATTGAGAGACGGACTCTAGGGCTGGTGGCCTCCAACGTGCGATTGTCTACGGATGTTAATCCCTATCAACTATTGGACATTATCTAAAGACATTCTTTTGAATACTAAATTATTAATATTAAATATTGATATTGTACAATTTAATTAGACAAGGAGGTTTGTACAATATGAAACAGGGAAGCGGTCTGTCGGTCGGGCTGGTGATATAAAAGTAGTGAAATCTGAATGCGCAAAACGAGTTATACATACCAAATATGTACTTTTATAAAGTATGGGCATGAGATTTTATAGAGCAAGTACGCATCCCTCATTCCATACTTGGTCACTTTTTGGATCGCGGGTTCTCGGGCTGGCAGGCTCAAAATTGGGCCTTTGTTGTTTTGTGCCCTACAAATAGCACCCAGAGTTCTGCGATATACAAATTGACAAGCGGATTTGCGGACTATTTCAATTTGAAGGGCCTTGTGTTGATGTAATAGCACAATTGGACTTGGGCCACTTTACATTCGTTTCTTACAATATCAAACGGAGAAGTAGTCGGTCGAGCTGGAACATACTAAGTATGTACTCTTATAAACTATGGACATGAAATTTTTATAACACCAAATATGTACTTTTATAAAGTATGGGCATGAGATTTTATAGAGCATGTACGCAGCCCTCATTCCATACTTGGTCACTTTTTGGATCGCGGGTTCTCGGGTTGGATCGCCGGTTCTCGGGCTGGCGAGCTCAAAATTGGGCTTTTGCTGTTCCGTTCCCTACAAATAGCACCCAGAGTTCCGCAATATACAAATTGACAAGCGGATTTGCGGACTATTTCAATTTGAAGGGCCTTGTGTTGATGTAATAGCACAATTGGACTTGGGCCACTTTACATCATTCGTTTCTTACAATATCAAACGAAGAAGCAGTCGGTCGGGCTGGAACATACTAAGTATGTACTCTTATAAACTATGGACATGAAATTTTTATAACACCAAATATGTACTTTTATAAAGTATGGGCATGAGATTTTATAGAGCATGTATGCAGGCCTCATTCCATACTTGGTCACTGTTTGGATCACGGGTTCTTGGGCTGGCGGGATGAAAATTGGGCCTCTATTGTTCCGCGCTCTACAAATAGCACCCACAATTCCGCAATATACAAATTGACAAGCAAACCTGCGGGCTAGCTGGCTCAACATTACACTTCCATTGTTTTGTGTCCTCCAAATAGCACTCAGAGTTCCGCGATATACAAATTGACAGATGGACTCGAGGGCTTGCGAGTTCAAGTTTGCCATTGTTTATAGATGGTAATCCCTATCAACTATCTAACATATCTAAAAACATTGTTTTCAATACTAAATTATTAATATTAAATATTGATATTGCAGAATTTAATTAGACGAGAAAATTTGTACAATTTGGTCAGGCGAGTGATATAAAAGTTTTCCGACAAACAAGCAATACATAGTAAACATGTACTTTTATAAAGTATGGACATGCTATTTTATAGAGCATATGTGAATCCCTCATTCCATACTTAGGCACTTTTTTTATCGCAGGTTCTCGGCCTAGCGGGCTCAAAATTGAGCCTCTATTGTTTCATGTCCTACAAAAAGCACCCAGACTTCCACGATATACAAATTGACAAGCAGACATAAACATGTACTTTTATAAAGTATGGACATGAGATTTTATAGAGCATATGTGGATCCCTCATTCCATCTTAAGCACTTTTTGAATCGCGGGTTCTCGGCCTGGCGGACACAAAATTCAGCCTCTATTATTATGTATCCTACAAAAAGCACCCAGACTTTCGCGATATACAAATTGACCGGAGGACTTGCGGGCTGGGTGGCTCAACATTGCACTTCTATTGTCCCGTGTCCTCCAAAAAGCACTCGGAGTTCCGCGACATACAAATCGACAGGACTCCACGTCTGGCAAGTTCAAGATTGCAATTTTTTATGAATGGTCATCCTATCTAACTTTATCTAAAAACATTATTTTCAAATACTAAATTATTAATATTAAATATTGATATTGTACAAGTGATTTAAATTAAATTATTAAAGGATGTTAAATCGTTTATTTTTAAAAAAATGAAGGAAAGAAAAGAAAGTTTTTTTTAAATTCTATCACCGCAAGCATAACAAGGACCAATTTGATTTTTAAGGGCCTCTTGTTAATATGATAGCACAATTTCACTCCGCATAGTATATATTCGTTGGTTTCAAATTATTCCAGGACATTAATTTTACCAAGTTCATCGATTAAGTAAGAATTCCAAAACAATGACCAATTTGAATTTTAAGGGCCTCTTGTTCATATGATAGCACAATTTTACTTCGCACAGTGTGCATTCGTTCATTTCAAATTATGCTAGGACAATAATTTGACCAAGTTCATTGATCAAGGAAATTTGCTAAAACAAGTCACATACTACATTTGCGTCACAGCGCCATAGAAAATATCAAGCGGATTTGCGGGCCAGATGGCTAAAAAATTCAATTATATTGTTATGTGTCCTCCAAAGAACAGTTGGAGTTCTGCGGTATACAAATTGAGAGACAAAGCACATAACCAAGAACCAACCAAACTTCAAACAAGCCGCAAGCAAGTTCCCAGAAGGTTCCATAGAGCAGGACCCATCGACCTTTGCACCAAACAATTTGATATACAAAGAAAAGACGTCATTGCATTCGTTTTCTCTTGCATCTAGTATATGTTCCTAGTAGAAAATAATTGGGCCATGGGATATATGGGGTTTTCTGCCATGCTAATCTTATGCGCGTGCAATCCCAACTAGCCAAGTCTGACGAACATTCATCTGGATGTTGAAGAAATATTACAGAGACACATGAGGTATTTTTGTTTCCTGCCAAAGTTTGATATATATATATATATATTTCCCTTCTTTAGCCGATATGAAAAATTGAATTGTCCTCATTTAAGGTGAATTTTCTATGTATCTAAATCTCTCGCAGCATGTAGACATTGCTTGCCTTTTTCTGTAGATACGTTTCATATGACAAGTCTTCCAACTTAGGAAGCACATTTTGTAACAGAGGTTGCCTAACCGTACAATGAACGGTTGTGTTGCCCACAGTTCAGATGACAGCATTGATGCAATGTCCATATATATATGGACATTTTTCACCGCATCGCAGACAATCAATCGTATCATCACTTATCAAAGCGGAGGCAGAAGCAAGGGAGTTGCATTTTGCACATACAGGTTCAAAGGGGGTCGAGTACACATTGGTTGCAACTAAAACACCTTCAACCTGGAAACGCAAGAATAGGAATTAATACATTGAACAATATAATACACAATTGTACCCCCCCCCCCTTCCCTTAAAAAAGTTAAAAAAAAATTAAACATGCCGCAGAAATTTGTTGAAGGCTATTTCTATAAGCAAAGTGAGGATGATTTTGTGGATGTATACGCACAACAGTTGTAGAGATAGCTAGTTTCTTCATATCCTCTACCATATCTGCTCGCAACTCTATTACAAACGTTGTCTGGGTTGTCTGAAATATCCTTTCTCTAACATCCCTTTTCTTTGTTATATTTTTTAACAACATAAGTGGAATTTGCCCTTTGTGCAATTGTTGTTCCATTGACGAAAACAAATCTGAATGCGTATCGAACAATTGTAGTTGCAACATGGAACAGTGCAATATTTGTGTAACTTATTCAAGATACATGCACATGCGAAAGTAAAGGACAAAACTGAATATGAAAAGTGGTACATTGCCTTGTCGTTTTCCGACTCTCCATCCTTTATATGGAGAATGTGTTGCGAGCCAAGTTTTCTCACCAGTGTGACAGTTGCGCCAATTGTTCCCATTGGGTAAATATCAGTGCTCTGTGCAAGCTGGCTGATAGTCGAGTTCGGGACGAAATGATATTTTGAACAAACAGCGAGAATTGTTCCCACAATGCTTGTTTCATTGAGCGAAATAATTGGATCTCAATCACCGTGGTCATATACTGTTTTGGGCAATATATTAAAATTTGTAATGGATATCCCATTATGCGGCAATATCTTTTATGAATGTTTATGGACAAGTTGTGGAGGAATAGTCAGTGTCACTGTCATCATGACCTCTTTTTCTGTCATGTCAGCACGCATAATGGATCTACTTCTGTTTGCCTTGTCCAAGTAGGTGCTATAGACAACAATTATGTCCCCGACGAACAGTTGTCCAGTTCGGAGGTTGTTCAAGCCCTCTATTGACAATACTTTGGATGTCACAACTCTAGACCTGGTGACAATTTTTTGAACAGGAAGACTAAAGTGAATGGTAGTGTGTGTGATCTACAAGTACATGCATAACTTTGATGAACTATGGAACCAGAATTTTGCAACCACACCTCTTAGTTTGTGGAGCATGCAGCACGTTCGACGTCTCGCTTGTACTTGTTGATACTTCTTGTGAGCTGCAAACCATGTATTGCATATGACATCAGCATATACACCATGCCATAGATGAATATATACCCGAGGATATTTTTTTAGTAAACACGGTAAGAGCAGAGTGTATGCATCTTTACCTTTGGCCTTGTCGCTCTGCTGATGTCTGGGATGACTGACTGCTCATGCCCATGTCACTAGTCCAACTTTTTCTGATGCAAGCATGTGCAAATGAACATTAGGAATAAACAAGCATATGCATTGTATATTGTCCATCAGAAGGACTAAATAACCGTAAAATTGTATGCATCTGATTTTTTTAACTGGAGAAATGTTTAACAGTAAAGAGGGCGTGAGCGCAGGGCACCATGGCCAATCTGTATATCGCGGACCCTCGGAAGCCAGGGGAGCAATGTTCAACCTGCTAGCCCGGCACCCGCAATCGAGAAAGTGGGTAATTATGGAATAAGGTAGAAGCACGACCACAGATGTGTAACCATTAGTCTACGAACTGGCGCACCGAGGCATTTTCGGAAAGCACACTAAGCAGATGAATTAGAAAACAAAAGGGATAATAGAAAATGAAAAAAGTAGAAATAGGGAGGACAGAAAGGCCCATTACTGCCAAGCCATTGTTTTCAAGTCTAATATTATATGCCCCCACCAGGTTTGTATAGTTAATTTACCAGCACACTTGGTATACCTTTTAAAAGATTGTACCACAGAACCCTCTGTTGTTGCACAGAACAATTCATCTCCCTGTCCAAGCAACCTGTTTTTTCCAAGGCAGCAATGTCGAATATGCAATGGACATGAAGGCAAGTTAGTATGAAGACAGACATCTAAAAGAAAGAGAAACATGTCTATTTACCTGCCAAATACTCCATTGTCCTCTCCAGCCATTCTGTTTGTTTAAATGCAGCAATGCAGAGAAAACACAACGGACATGAACTATCTTAATATGCAGGAATGCATGTACTGAAGATAACTTATAATGAATACAGACATGTAAAAGAAAGAGAAAGAGGGTTATTTACCTGCGAAAGAGCCCATCGTCATCTCTAGCTATTATGTTTGTTTAAATGTAGCAATGCAGCGAAAACACAATGGACATGAAGTAGGTTAGTATGCAGGAAGGCATGTAATGAAGATAACTTACCATGTAGGAAGGCACGCAACATGTACATATAATAAACTAGGTGAACACATATACAGACCATAAATGAAATACAAAACAACACAATATGAAATAACAGTACAAGCATGCACCTTTCTATATCCTCTTCAACCGATGCAGTGAAGACTCCCTCATTTTCTCCAGCTATTATGTTTGTTTGAATGTGGGAACGCACAAAATACAATGAAGATGAATGGAAGTTGGTATGCATTGGAGAACAAGCAATATGTACATACAGTAAAATAGACTCAACGAACAGTCTAGAAGATAGGTAGAAACATGAACCTTTGTGCTTGTCCATCCATGGTTGTAAACGTGTAATTTTTTTTCCCTGCCCAAAATATCATGCAATTGCATGGTCGTAGCTAAACGATTTCTAGTTTTCCGTGGAAAATTATCCAGATATGCTTCCATCGATGGAAATACATGTTCTTTATCCTCTACACAGACTGATGTGCCCACGATACAAGTTTTTGGTTTTCCGTGGCAAACTACCTAGACATGCTTCTAGACATCCAAATATAATCTTGCAGAATCTTTGTTGTACATATCATATCTCTAGCACAACACAAATTGTATCATGCGCACATCAGTCTATATAGAGGAGAAAGAACATGTAATGTCATATCGGCACATCTGACCATACATGGTTTTATAAATGTAACCTGCATATGCTTTATTCCAACAAAAAAACAGTGGATATTTTAATTTCACATGTAATCCTCGAACAATTTTGCATGCAACTATTTTCTTTCATGCCAGAACTGAAGCACCAGCAAAATCTCACAGAATAACAGATATCGACCTCGGCAGACATGGCAAATAACACAATTGCATGTCGGCTCATGTGTGTAGGGGCTGAACACCGTAAAGCGCCCCAAAAAACAATAATAATCCCAAAAAAAAAAAACTCCAACCACCGTCGTTGGACCCCAACCCTGCAAGGCCGAATCAAAGAAAATAAAACAGCAAGCACCAAACCAGCGAGAAAGCACGAACAGGCCGAACTGCACCCCCAGGGCCCCAAAGCGTAAACCCAAGCCAAACAAACAGAACCAGCAACCCACGAACCAACGAACCAGCAAGAACCACCAAGCCAATAGACATCATATATATCTCCAACAATTACAAAACTACAGCCCAAGCACAGAAGGAACCAGAAACATACGAGGACCATGCCACTACAAATAAGCAAACATTCTTACTTGCAAACTGCAAAAACTGAACAGCAAACAAGGAATACAAAATCAAACTATGGCATCGAAACTTACTCTGAAACGATGAAATGCAAAAGCACAGGTCGAATTGCGAACGAAACAACAACAAGCAGCAACCGACAAACCAGCGAAGAAAAAGCACTCACCGAACCAGTAAACAATGTATGTAGCTTCAACGATTATGAAATTGCATTGCAAAGGTAGAAGAATGATGAAACATACAATGGCTATTGAACTGACGATGGACAAACAAGACTGTGCAAATTCAATGTAACTGTATGGAAAATTTCTAGGAAAAATGTACTCCGAGAAGCGTATTTACATAAACATTTAAGGCTATTAGACTGTCTAAGGACCTCGCGGTATGCAAACATTTAAGTTGCCAGGCCTGTTGGAGGACGTCGCGTCATGTAAACATTTAAGTTGTCAGGCCTATGGACGCATCTCTAAATAAGTGTCAATATGTTTCAACAAAAATACATCTGGAAAGGACGTTATAAACTTTGGAATTCTCAATCACTATAAATCTTAGATATCAAAACATTTCAATATGCTTAGTACATATCAAAACTTATGGATATATTCAGCTAGCAGAAAATGTTAATACAAACATTCCAACTAATGCTAGCATTAATCCACCTTCAAGCAATACACAGGAAAAATATATGATTAAAAAAGACTGTATACGAGAAAAAGTTTGGATATGTTGCCATATAAAACATTGGGAATAGTGAAGCCGGCAATAAGACCTCCAATCTCTTGTCCAATTAGATCAGTACATATATGGTACTTTTTATTATATAAAAATATATGTTTTTAATTCCCTAGCTCCAACAATAACTATTGTGCAAATATTTATGGTCAAAGGACAAACAAATATGTAGTCAACGAATTATCGATCACTATAGTCCCTCTATGCCTAGGACAGGGACTAATAAGATAGAGATTGGTTGTTTTGCAGCTATCTCCTATTTATAGTGACATGAACCATATTTCAATAATCTCCTTTTTACTATTAAGAAAAATGTAAAATCTAAAAATGAAATACGTGTGATGAAATGACATACTAAAGATGTCAAAATACAGGTAGTTCAAAATCAATTATGGGAATTTAATAATTAAGTTATGGAATATAAATTAATAAGTTAATTAATTAAAGGATTTATGTAATTATGATAACTATATTATATAATTTATTTACGAGTTAATTTTATGACTTAAGTATATTTTTTTCTGGTTGCTTTGCTTAGTCGTTTTTTCGAAAATGTCTAGGTGGGCGGGTTGGCGGACTCACTAGTTCACATTTATACTCATGTTTATGACTTAAGTATATTTTTTTCTGGTTGCTTTGCTTAGTCATTTTTTCGAAAATGTCTAGGTGGGCGGGTTGGCGGACTCACTAGTTCACATTTATACTCATGCTTATGTATCACGAGTCTGACCGATCGACAGCTTCCTCATTCCATACTTAGCCACTTTTTCGATCTCAGGTTCCAGGCTGGCGGGCTCAAAATTGTGGTTCTATTGTTCTGTGTCCCCCAAACAGCACCTGGAGTTCCGCGATATACAAATTGACAGCCAAACTCCCAGGTTGACGGGCTCAAGATTATGGAAATGGTCAATGAAAACCCAAAGGAATTTTGAAGATCTAAACATTAAATATTAAATAGTTGTCCTGGAAAGTTTCACTTATCAAAACAAATAAATATTAATAAAAACTTAATTTATTATAAAATTTATAAATATAAATTTTAATAACTAATTTATCAATTTTATTTTATAATATAAGTGAAAAAAATTAAAAATAATAAAATGAAAAGAAAGATAATAAAAATGAAAAAATATGCATTTAAATAGAAAAAATTAAACAATCTTATTATAAAAATAAGAAATGAAATTACATAAACATATTTACAATTTTTTATTTAACTTAAAAAACATATTTTAAATTAAATATAATTTTGCATCTTAAAAGCCAACATAAAATGGAATAGGAAAGAATATATATATATATGGTTTTGAATAAAAGTCAGTATTAATATGGAATACGAAGAACTATATCATAGAATTGTACGTCTAAGTTTTTTATTTAACTTTCCAGCAAACCTATGTTATATATTGAATAAAATATTGAATCTCAGATGCTAATATTAAAATGGAATAGGAAGAAACTCTGTCCTTGTGAAGTTTTGTGGTTGCTGTAGATAGCTGGCACTGGCGTGAGGAGTCTAGGCGAAGTTCGGAAGTCCTCTTCAGGTAATTTTTTAGTTACGTGTAGGAAAAGGTTATTTATTATGCTGTCAAGGAGCTCATAGGTCCCGAGCCATTAATGGATATTCCTGAGATGTTCAGGAAACTTTGAAAGATTTTGAGCGAGTTTTAGGTTTCGGAGACCACGTTTGAAAGATCTTGTTTATTTTACTCTGTATTTTGTTCAAATTCATAGGTCTCGAGTCCTTTTTGGGCAGGAAAATAGAGATTTTTGAGACGTTCTAGAGAAAATTTAAAAGATGGTGCACGAATTTTAGGCTTCAGATGTTCAGCAGGACATTTGAAAGATCTTGAGCATTTGTTTTCGCCCGAATAATTGTAATATTTTGAGCTCTTTTTTGTGGTTTTTGGCTTGCCTTCAGGAAAAAGAAGTATCACGCTCATTTTGGCGAGAGTCAAAAGGACTTTGAGCGGATATTGTGACAGATTGAAGATTTCCAGACAGAGGACGACTAAGTTATGGGGGAAAACTGTACGCTAAATCTCATTGGCAAAGAATAAGATTTTGGGGCTTTGGGCCAGAAGAATGAAGCGCTGATCTAAGAATAAAGTTAAAGCGGTGGCTTTTCATCGTACCTGCAAGCATCTGATCCTAAAATCCTAGTCTTTAAGCATTAAATCACAAAGTTTAAGTACTTGGAACAATCTTTTCACCAAAAAATTAAGGATCTGTTGTCTATTTGTATGAAGAACCAGCGAGTTTGGGTTTGTTTGCGGCCGGAAAGGGGAAGATTAATCTCTGGATGTGATTTAATCCCTCGAGCATTTGTTCCTTTAAATTTTATCTCGATTCTTTACAAGTAACTTGAAGCTCTTCACTGTGGTAAATTTGACGATCTAAAGCCGTGGTTGTAAGTCTAGTTGTTAATCTTCATTATATGATTCTTTTACCAAGGCTAGATCGAATGAAGAGCTGTTAAAAATAGAGGTTATGAGAAAATTTTAAAAAACATGAATAGAAAGGTATGAGCTTTAAGAGCTTAAACTGCAACATTTTCTGGTGCTCAATCTCTGCCTTTTCTGTGCCATTAGATCCAGAAACCTGGATATTTTTTGAAATTCTGCCTTTAGACATCGTCTTGTATTGCCGAATAGATGGTGTTTGAGTTGATTCAAAGTTTCAACCATCAGATATAAATCTATAATTTGATGATCCTTCGTATGCAAGCTAGTTGAAGAAGAAATGAACTGTTGCATCTTGCCCGAGAAAACTGCGTCAGAGGAAGCATTTCAGCCCATTTGTTCTGCACTGAAATTCTAGTTTTGTATTTATGCTCCTCTAAAATCCTTTTACGGTCCTTAAAGGGTCAGGGGGTCCTCGGTGAAAATATCGTCCTGGCAGTATGTCGCATCGTTTCTCCCGAAAATTCCACCAATGCTCGCCCTCATCGTCGCAAAGGCAGGATCCAGGAGGGAGACTACGTAATTCCATGTCGGAATGCAGCTCCTCAACCCACAAAAAAAGAGGGTGTTGTTCCTCTCTATTTAGTCGAGCAACTAAAGAAAAGAGATAAACAGGCTGAAGTTGGGCTTACACTGGGCAGTTATTATTCGGTGTTTAATCAACTAAACCTATGACTAAACGAACGCTAGCTGTCTGTGTTCGGGCGGGTGAAGAAATATGGTGTGTTGGGCCAGTCACTCTACCTTATATGATAAGAGATTTTCGGCCCTTTCGGACCCCTGAGTTAAGTTTCTTTGAGTGCAGATAGAGTGAGGAAGGCTAGTACGAGTGCAAGTGAGGAAGTCGATCCTGAGAAAAAAAAACAATTGTTATATTCCATATCAAGCAGAACCCTACACTCTACCTACCCCATAGAATACGTGTCTTGGCCCGTTCATGGAATTGCATTTCAAATGCTGGCTGAGTTATATTTAGTTGCTTCGGCCCTAACCTACCATGCTTACTTGCGTTCAGCGCGTGCTTAATTCGAAATCAAGTCCTTACTTCTCGTTCATTTCCCTAATGTCAATCCGGGCTGCACCACCCTCGCTTATTGGTTTCTTCATTCAAGTATAGTTTCCATTCTCTAGTCGGGGAACAAGCCAGCTCCATTCGGTCTATTGCTGGAAATTGGAATGATGGCGTTGATGTGTTTTCCCAATGGAAGTGTTTAGCAAGAGGTGGATGGCATCCATTGAAGTCTCCTAGAGAAGCTACATAATGGTGATACCATAGTCGGGCTGATCAGAAGCCCGTTTCAGAAACTCTTATGCTTGCCTTCTGGGTTCAGGGTTTGCTTTAATAGCTCGACGGATTATGCATGCAAATTACAGTTGGATGGTGAAGCCATAGCGCATGCCAAGGGATCTACAGTTGGACAGTGCAGCTATAGCAAGTGGACATTGCAACAACAAACATAATAATATTTAGAATTAACGAAACTTAGAATAAATTTAGCTAGCAGAAAATGCTAAGACAAACATTCAAACTAATGCTATCATTAATCCACCTTTGAGCAAGGCATAAGAAAATGTATCTCTGTTAATCCAAGATTTCCATGAATTAAAACGCATTGGGAATAGCTAAGCTGGCAATAAGACTTCAAATCTATTCTCCAATGAGATAATGACATATAAGGTTTTTTTTATTATATAAAAAATAATGTTTTTAGTTCTATAGTTCGATTAATAGAGATGATGCGAAAATTTATAGTCAAAGGACATATTAATATGAAGTCAGGGGTGTAGACCGATTGGCATGTGCCCTGTAAATGGAAGAAAATGTAAAAATGAGGTCTGAAGTTCGATTCTCACCTCGATTTATCCGGAGACGTGCTTTTCGGCTACAAGATTCGACCTCGTTTCACATGAGTACGATACTAACGAATTATCGATCGCTATAGTAAATTTGAAAATGTAACAGTATCAACATGTCTTATGTTGGATATATCTCAATCTTGTTCTCAACTCTAAAAATCACCATGTCTCGAAGCTCCTAAGGGAGTCTTTAAAAACAAATAGAATGCCTAGAAAATTGAACAAACACTATGATTGAATCTAAGACTAGGGCCTTGGATTGAAATCCAAACTAGGGTGTCCTTGATACTTTTCTTGTAACATTTAGTGTTTTCCCGTTAAATCATGGAAATCAAGGCCATGAAATATTGTCTCTACATTCCATTGTACTCTCTATAGAGTTTATTGTTATTCCAACTTGTTACAAAAAAAAATTGTCTACATAACAATCATTGACGAATTTTCTCAGTTCTTTTTTAGGAAGGGTAATTCTTTTAATAAGACCTTGACCAGCATTTTTTGGAATAAAATGGTGCATTGGCTTGTTTTCCATGACATAAAGGGTGAGGTGAGAGAACTACTCTATATGATTGACCTAGATGAACCCATATATTCATGTGTGCTTCAAGTTTACATTTATTAATAGGAATATAGGTTGAAGCATCACACACACAAAAGTCTCAACTATTGTGATAAATTGAGGTTCATAGCCTAAGGCCTTCAATGTCCTTGGATGATGGACCACTCCACTCAGTCATATTCCTTTTCAAAGTCAATATTGATGAACTTGGAATATGACATTTTGATTTCAAGCACTTTGCGCCTTCCAATGTGCATTAATATTAGCTACAATGAAGTGCCCCTTGATAAAGATGATTTATTTTGGTGAGATAATATTTTTAACTAATGATTCCTTTAATTATTAAATAAATTGATATTTACATGGGTGTGAGGTGCACAAAGGATCGTCCTTGATCCTGAGGGAAATCATGAAACAAGTTTCAAATGGGTTCTAGGTGATGCAATAAACAACTAAGCTAAGGCATTATCTCTTTTCCAAGGAATTGGAATTATGGGTGCTCAAAGGATTGAGGGGCTCCTAGTAATAGGAGACTCGTCAATCATTATGAGACATATATGTCATTCCTCAACTTTGAAGGATTGCAATTTAAATAGGCTTATTCTTGGAATTTGAAAGGAAATTAGGAAATTTGAGTCAATGGAATTTTTTCATGTTCTGAGAGATCAAAATAGTCAAGTGGACCACCTAGCTAATGAAACAACTTGTCTCGTTGTTAGAACCTTAAGGCTAAAATGGGGGATAACATTTATATCCCATGTCCCTTAGATTTATCAACTCATCGCTAATGTTTTACATAGAGACCACAAGACAAGGCAAGTAGCAGAGCACTTTTAATTCAAGGTGATGGGTATTAACACACCCAATACAATCAATACCTTCATATATATCAGACACAATGGAGGAGTGAATTAATAAATTTGATGGTTTTATTCTAGCAAACGAAGGTAGAATCATTCTAGAACTCAGCTTGGTTGGTTTTGATTTGCACCGTAGTGGAAGTAGGGAGGGTCTGGGACTGTAGAATCAGGCTCTCCCCCTTGTAGATAGAGTCATCTCTCCATATCCTCTGTGGATTTATTCCATCAATAGGATTCTATGGGAGTGTTTTTTCTAGGTTTGAATTGGTGACTTACCTCTATCCCTTAGCATATTCAAGAGGAAGTAGACCATGGCAACACATAATCACCCTGATGAATGTTTCTCATGTGAAGCCTTATAACCGCATCAACTAATGAGGAGACACGGCATAATTTTGGGTGATAACCAAGTACCCATATCCTATTTATAGCACAAAGTGACAAGTCAAGAAGTAACTCTGAATTTTGGCCATGAAGAGTTATTAGAGCTTATGTCAAAGCAACAAAAACAAATTGAGAAGCTAGAGGCTAACTACAATATGCAATACCAACTAATTATGGGTCTAGCTAGGACCAGGAAATGGAAATC
The DNA here is from genome assembly GCA_009831015.1 of Picea engelmannii. Taxonomy (NCBI): domain Eukaryota; kingdom Viridiplantae; phylum Streptophyta; class Pinopsida; order Pinales; family Pinaceae; genus Picea; species Picea engelmannii. Next base: position 22,016 of record ML818791.1, read on the forward strand.
AAGGACCAGGAGACCACATCATTAGTGGGGGTTAAACAAGAAACCCACAATGGGCATGACTTTCTTTGATTACAGATTTAGTTATGTAGGTTAATCAATTTTGATTTTAGGCAAGTTCTTTAAAATTTACAATAGCAAGTTTTACTATTACAATTTTGTAAAATATAGAAAAGTTTAGTTTGTAGGAAACAAACTTTGACTTTGGACACTTTCAAAAAGAGTAGATTTTGAAAATTTTCTTTTCGTTTGTACTATTATGTTGTATGGTGCAGTCGTAATAATTTTTTAATAAAAATCTATAATTGTTTCAATTAAAAAATAAAAAATAAATAAAATGATACTTACAAAGATTTACACAAACAAGCAGGTGACAAATGCATCCTCCATAAGCATGAGCAAAAAAAGTCTTGCATATACAATACTCATACAAAGATCCTAAGTATTGCGACCCTATACTATTAACCAAAATAACATGAAAACAATGTACCGAGAGCTTATACTCCACCATGTTTGTTTTTTATGCCTTTGTGCTTTCTAACACCTATCCAACTTTTGTCTTGAGTGAGAGCATTGGGAACGTCAATGATCACAAACTGTTGACAAACCCGATTAGAAGATTCAAATTCATGTTCTCGCTTCCCTATTCCATGGGAGGGCTCGATCACTGTCAAAGCTAATGAAGCATGGCAAGATAATATTGGGGACGATACAATGTTTCATTTTGAGTGCAAGAGAATTTTCCAACATCTGGAAAGAAACATGTGATTTTGTATTTATGGGACTCCATCTTTTGATTAGTTTTACATCTGATCAATGTGGTGAGGATTTTCATCAATGTTCAGAAAAATCACAGTATTGTGAATGAATTGTCGACGTTTCGGATCCAGATTAGGATCCATCTTCAGGACAAGAAGCCTGGATTAAAATTGAAGAGCGAAGCGTAATATAAATACTAAGGGGAAGGAGGAAAGCCTAAGGGTCGGCTAGAGAGAACCCTAATTGACATATTACAATGCTCTCTAGCCGACCCTTAGGCTTTCCTCCTTCCCCTTAGTATTTATATTACGCTTCGCTCTTCAATTTTAATCTAGGCTTCTTGTCTTGAAGATGGATCATGATCTGGATCCAAAACGTCGACAATTCATTCGCAATATAGTTCTACATCTTTAACCTTGGGTATGAGTTTGTTTAAAATAATACCAAACGATTGTTTTCTTATTACTTCACAATAGGTTTGGTCAATAAAATCCCAAGAGACTTTGTAAAATTGAAATTCAACAAAGTAAAATAAAGTATATCCAAACTATCTCTCATATATATATATATATATATATATATATATATATATATATATATATATATATATAAATATATATAATGCTTATAAATTCCAAGTGAAGCTTTAAGACTATCCCAAGCTTACTTTTCTCTATTGTTTAGCATCATCGGTATAAACATTTATCTATCTTCTAGAAATCCTACCATATTAATATCCCCACAAAAATCTAATCCATTTTTAAAACTCCACCATTTATCCATATCTAAAAAAATATCTTTCTCTTATGCCACTCTATGCATAGAGATTGACCAACCCAAACATACCACCATCCAAATTAAGCATAACTGACCCCTTGGTTAAAAATACAAGCACAGTTAAGGGCAAAGTAGTGTTACAAGCCTTTTGCCTTTCATACGGGTTGAAAAATAATAATAGCATTTGGTCAACAATAACTCGAATATTTTTTAATGAAATCGGACACTACGATTTCTTTCAATCAAAATAGATATAACTCATGAAATTATTTTTTTATTCTTCTTGTCATACTTCACAATAATGGCAAGATAACTCCCTAATGTTCCATTACATGACCTTCATTCATAAATAGTGGTGACAAACTCAACATTCATTTCATTTGCATATTATTCAAGTCTCGTGAGGGCATTAGATGAGTTGCAAGTAGATGGACCCTTTATAACATGGGAAAATAAATATTCATGGTTCACACTTTTGGCGTTCTCTAAAAGGACTCGATGTCAGGGAACCACTAAGAGTTCCAAAGTGGTGGAGGAGAGTGGAATCTCTTATTCATATTATGATGAATGACTCCTTGAGAGGAACAAGTAGTGTTGTCAGGCCAAGGCTACTAAAACCACAGACTACCATTGATATGTGAGGGTGAAAATTGAGATTGATAAGCATGAATTGTTTAAGTTATTTGTGCCTTTTTATCTTCAAATTTATTCATAATCATGTGGGTCCAACATTCTTTAGTTTCTCTAAGGGCTTAAAGGACTGATAAGAACTTGAGAGGCCTAAGGTTACATGGACTCATGCTTAACCATAGGGAACATTCCTTAAATTTAAGATCGAAACTTTGACACTTGAACGAAGTATTAGATAGGTTGTTACGTCAAACGGATTGGAGAATTATTTTATTACCCACTTGATATTTCTTAAAGTATATGTAAAGATTGACCTTTAGAGAGACTCTCTTACGTAGACAAGGGTTATAAAACATTTTTGGTTTATGACAAATAAACTCACATAGAAGTTCATAACTTCTCTCTATATGAGCTAGTATTGCATGGGAAGGCATATGAATTCAACCAAGATGAGGCATTGTAGCTCTACACTTTTTTGACATAACTTTGCTCAAATCACTAAGGAAGGATGAGACATTGTAGCTCTACACCTTTCTTAACATAACTTTGCTCAAATCATTAAGGAAGCACGATTAAGGCAATATGTAGCCCAAATTAAGTTTGAGATATATTATGTCTTTGTGTATAGTTTGACCAATAAAAAGAAAAGAGAGAAGAACCTCCATTTAGGCCTTGATCAAACCATGAGAGGAATACAACCCATAAAATAATCAAGAAACGTGCAATGTTGTGGATGTTGAGCGTAAACATCTTCATTTAATAGTAAGCCATCCATAATAATTTATTTAGATTTTGGAGATTCACAAAATTGTTTCACGGAACACCTTCAATGTGAATTTAGAGAATGCTTTAGCAACACTATCTTGATAATTATCAATAGAAACATAAAAAATAATAGACGGGTCTAGTTATAATTGAGTCATTATGAACTTAAGGGAAACCCGTGATTCAAAAAGTGTGACTAATTATAGGCAACATAAGCCAACCAAGCAAAACATCGATTGTAAATGTACTACAAGGCTAAGGAACTTGGAGTACATGCAACCTCAATTTCACCCTTCTTGCATCACTGTTATAGTGCTATAAGCAACCTTCTTGGTTGAGAGAGGTCTGTATTTTTGCAAGAGTCAATTTGAATCCAATTTTCTTCACATTGGGTGTCACTTTCTACTTATCATTAAAAAAATGCAAATTAGACGTTAGTATCAAAGCATACCACCCATCATATGACCAAAAATTACAATACATCATATGGTACTACTAGTCTCGATACCAAAGATATACTCCTTAATATTTTCACATCTCTCCATACTTCATGTTTCTTTGTTTTTTTGCTTCAAGTGGAAATGTTTAATATGTAAATCGTTAAGTGATTGCTTATCATTTTCCTAATGTAAATTAGCAAAATGAGAATAAATGATCTTTCAAATCATGCCAGAGTTGATCACTACTTTAATTATCACTTTGAAGTGCACAATCAAATATTGAATGTGAAAATAAAGCCCACCATCAAAAAAAAATCATTCAAGTGAAAGGTAGCACATCTAATTTCAAGCACAGTTTAATCAACCAAGTGCCTAAAACACTACAAAAAAGGAGGAAAAAATTGTGAATTGCTCCCACAACTCCTAAAAATCACAAAGAATCATGAAGGAAAGAACAGTATTTCCAAGAGTATGAACTTCTTGAAGCAACAATTATTAAACAAAGAGATAAGATTGGTTTAGGTATGTGTACCTCCCATTGTTGTTCAACATTCCAATTATGTAGCATCTAATATAATACAAGTTAGGTGGTAGGGTAGTTCCTCTTCCAAGCATTAAAATTTGAAATTTTCTTCGACAAAAAACAATGTTGTTGCTAGATATTGATCATGATCTGCCAACTTCTTACATGAATGAATAATTATAAATCCAATTTCATTGCAAGATGGATAAGAGAAATATGATCTGAATATGATTAAAGATAACACCTACCCATTGTGGGACATGTGATGTTGCGAGACTGATGCATGGGGGAGTTGCATGCATGATGTGAAATACACAACGATAATGGTGAGGAATATGCAATGATAGTCTCATTGTTGTAGTCGTCTTCATTAAATGCATCACATTTGTATCATTCATGGCACATTTGAACACAATGCATATTTGATAATGGATATTTTTACCCCATTGAGAAGTTTTCCCCATTATAACCCCGCAATTAGCATTTCATATTTTATTTACCTACGGTGCATTAGGTATTTATGTTTTAGCAATTTCTTGTTCCTTGCTATTCATTTTTTTTTAACATGGTATCAAAGCCATGATTTGTAAGATATCCCATGGGCCCACAAAAATGATGTTGTGGAAGTTGGAAAGGGCTACAAAGAGCAACTGATTAAAAAAAGGGATAGTTATCAACTTAAGAGTAAATCAATTGTGAGTGAGTATCATCATTGTTTTGAGCATATCCCCTTTGTGTTGATGTTTGTGCCTTGAGAATATGGTTCAATTGCTTTGGTTATCCATGATCAAGAAATGTACAAGAAGAATTGTTTTTATTGTTGGTGTGTAAGTGAAATATTGTGTGTGGAAGTATGTTGACTAGAGGTTATGGCCTACTTGTAATTATGTTGGTGTGTGACTTCTCCTACTAAGCAGTGGAGAAAATATGCATCTAAGTTCTTATTAGGAGTGCATATGGAACCATTGAGCATAGTGGGGATAAACGTGTGTTAAGAAGGGCATCAAGTTTATGGATGAAATGAAATAAGGTGGGAGCGGTGGCCATGTCCTGGTTGACAACACCTTTCTAGATATCATTGATAAGGAGGAAGAGGTGTCGAAGCATGATAGAAGACCCTATGAATGGGAAATTCTTTGGGCTCTTCTCTAACATCCTTAGATACGCCCTTGCCACCATGATTTTCTCTTGTAAATGATTGAAATGGGGTTTGTGGGATTTAAATGTAGGTCATAGTGTAGACGGGGTGTATTGATGAAGAAGGTCATGAAGGAAATGAATGTATTGCAAAGTTTTTCTTATTTTTGGATATTATGTAAGGCAATACACTTTCCATAGTAGAGTAATTAACACTTGGATGGGTAGCTTAGAGGTTTTTGTTTTTTTAATCTAGACTTGGAACTTTGGTAGGTTGAGGCATGTGTTATCCATTTTTGTATTGCAATGTAAACCGATTAGGTTGTATCCTTTTCTACTGCAAATATATCCACTAGTGTTAAAAATATATATAAGTCCACACTAAAAGATCAAATTCAGGTCTTTGGCAAGGCATTTATATTCCAAATTCCAAATGTCTCCTTCCTCAAGAAGTGAGAAAAATGTAGACAAGTTAGAAGCTCAAGAAGGAATTAAACAACAAACTTTATACACCAAAGTCTTTTACAAGGCACTTACATCCCATTTAATAAGCATGCATCTTTATGTGGAAGAGAAAAAACAGCCAACCGTTATTTACCACACCTAAGTCTCTAAATGTAATATTCCCCACTATTTTTTTGGATTTTTATCTCAATTTGTAGTGCAAAAGTTTCACCAAATACTTTTATGTTTGGGTATTCTTGGATATTTGCTAATGCAGAAATGTATTAGCAGTCTTACTACTCCCCCTTATTTTATATTTGATTCCCAAATATAGGACAACAAGCTAATATGATGCAGGAGCATCTCCCACATCAAGCGAGCCAACGCGGAAGCACAAGGACAGCTGGACGAGCGCCCAACACAAATTTTGAAAATACCTTGAAGTTGTTGTACGATATTAAATGAGCCATTAAGATGAGGTGCACTTGTACAATGTAAATGGACCTTGAGCGATTTCTCTCGTCCTTATTAGGTAGAAGGCATTTAAAGTAGTTAATGTAAAGTAGATAGAATTTAATTCTAGATTAGACTGTTTGAGAGCGCAAGAGGGAAACGGGATATAGACACCCTCATTGTGGATTGTAACATTATTCGGAGCACTGAGAAGAGAGCACGCAGAGAGCTGTGTAAGAACACCCATGTACAGATATTTGAATTAATAGGAGGATTTGATTCAAATTCATGGTTTTGTGTTATTCTCTGTGTATGGATGCTAAATGATATGCTCATGAATGTTTGTTTCCTGTTATACATTTGTTTTATGTGTTGTGTATATGATTTCATGTTTGAATTGAAGTCTGAGAGGGCGAAGGAATGAGTTTCAATTGTTTCTCTATCTGAGCAAGGAGTTCCTGCAAGGAGTGCAGTTGAAGTGTCTGCAAGGAGTGCGTTGACAGAGGGTTCAGATAGAGATAGCTTTTGTTCTCATTCATTCAGAAGTGCAGACAGGCACAGGAGTCGTGCAAGGAGTGCGCAGGCCGAGTGAAGTTCAAAGTTGCGAACCTGAGTGAGGATTGAAGGACTGTTGTTGCAGGTGTGCGCAGAGTCGAAAGGATTCAAACACTTGAGGTGTTTGAGGGTTGCTGCAAGGAGTGCACGCAAGAGTCTTTTCTAAGATTTGGAGTTATAAGAAAGTTCACGAAGGGTAAGGCCTTCGGAGTTGTTGAAGGACAACGCAGGGAAGTTGTGCCTTGAAGGTTTGCAAGAAGCGTCACAAGTTTGCACGCAGGTGGACGAGTGTCGCGGAGGAACACTTATTCGTTTCGTAGATTTCTCAAAGGAGGAAAGGACGGTCGGTATTCTCCGAGGAGGATTCGCGACATCCCATGAGCCGTTAGATCTCAAGAAGGTGCAGGGGAGATACTGCAAGTATTCCCGAGAGGTTAAAAGCTCAGGAGGGATAGAGTCATTGATCCAAGCCAGCCAGGGTCGTTGGATCACTCGCGGAATCGCCTATCGGGATTTCGTGAGAGGAAGAGTCGAAGGTTGGACAACGGGAATCGCGAAATCGCGAACCGCGATATCCAGACAGGTCAAAGGAACAGTGTGGGGCCACAAGGGTCAGTAGGTGGACAGGTGGCACATCTTATCGGAGTTTCGTGGTGAGAAGACCCGAAACATATGCATTAGGATTCGCGATATGGTGAACTCCAAAATGCCGATGGAGTGAAGGGACCATTGAAAATTCAACTCGCGAGCGCATCGGAGTTTCGGCGTATCGAGGTTCGGAAGTCGGTAAAGCAAGTTGCTTGGCATCGCGAGTGGCGAAATCGCGATAGAAGAAGTCCCGATAGGAGAGGAAAAAAGGTCAGCGTTGACTTGTATCGGGTTTCGGGGATTCGTGGAACCTACGCTCGACCTTTGGATTCGCGAAGTCGCGAAGTTCGATCTCCCAATTTGTAAAGAAAGGGAGATCCCACGAGAGTTTGTTGTGGGTGCAGAATTCCCGATAAGGAATTAGAAGAGCCTTAGAGTTCTTCGGGCCGCGAAAGAGGAAAGATCCTGTGAGCGGACGTGCTTGCGAGCACGGGCTGCGTCATAATAACAATTACCCAGTTCTAAAATAACTCACAATACAGTACCCATACATGAATTCAAAGGAAAATATTGCAAGAACTAATTGTAACATCCATCACACATTAAGTAATTCAACATACATAACAGTAAATGAGATGTAAAGAACATGGTCTTTTCTTTATGTGGGTAATATTACAAATGATTGAATGAGAGAGGTTGTAAACAGTTGCCAAGAATGTCGAACTCCCAACGGTTAGAGCCCACAATGAGAGTTATCTATGCTGCAAAGAAATATGCCCAGATATGGAGGAGTCTCCCCACCAGTCAACCAATCGACCCACACTTCCAAATCAGACCAAAGGACAAAACACAGTCCAACAAATAATAGAGTATAGTCTCAGGTCTGAAACGACCCACTCAACAAGGAATAAACATTGTACTATTAGATGTTTTAACACAACATCAAGAAAAACTCAGTATGAGTAAGGAAACTCGACCTCTACATAGAGAAATGACCTAGACTCAACTCCTATGCTCAGGGAAATCACCCCCTCAGTCCACAAATTCAACCCTCAAGAAGACTCGACCTCCAACCACAAGAATCATTGTTCGCAAACACCAAAATGCAACCTTGAGGTAACTCGACCTCCATAGAATCCCAAATTGACTCCTTCAAGCAAGAAATCAACCATCGACAAGGAAAAATCAACTGCAAATGGAAAATTCATTGTCAAAGAAGAAACACTTGGTCACACTGAAGCATAATGAATAAATCTGGATGATATCTTCCCAGTTACCATCTAAGGTGGATAGTCTCACCACCTAAACCAATCTCAAGAAACTCTCTCGGGTTTTCGTCCCAAGAGCCAAAGCCACAAAGAGCTCTCTCAATTCAATTTTAGAAAACGACAAGTGAATAATGAGAGAGGGCGCCCCTCATTCCCCTTTTATTCTTTCGTTGACCCTTTTTCGCCTTTTTTTCCCCTTTTAATAAGTTAAGTGACTTTTCATTATCTCCATAGTCACTTAGGTGCCTTTTTTATTAATTACTAAATGTCACCTTTTTAAAAGTTACTTTTTCTCCTTCTGACATTACAAAATTAATTAATTCATTTTTTCCCCACTGATTATAGTCTATGGGAATTAATTAGGTTATTTTGGTAATCTCCCGGAGAGCTCATTTGGAAAGGGACATTATAGTCCTCCCTTCCTGAGATTGCTTGTTCTCGAGCAACCGCAAATTTGGATGTTGCAAGATTTGGTCACTTTCCCATGTGGAATCCTTTGCTGGAAAATCTCTCCATTTGATGAGGTACTCTCATATCACCCCCTTACGCAACTTCCTCTCCCTGACCTCCAATAACTCCTTAGGAACCAATACTAGTTGTCCCTCCTCATCCAATGGAGGTAACTCTGTCGAATTAGTGACTTGTTGTCCCAATGCCTTTTTGAGGCATGAAACATGAAACACATTGTGTATTTTGCTTCCCCCTGGCAACTCCAATTCATAATCCACCTTGCCAATCCTTCGAATCGCCCTATAGGGCCCATAAAAACGTGGATTAAGCTTTCTTGCACCAGTATTCTTCAGTGAAGACTGCATGTATGGTTGTAGCCTCAAGAATACCAAGTCTTCCACTTCGAAGGTGCGCTCGATCTTGTGCATATTTGCATAGATCTTCTACTGGTTCTGGGCCATCTGTAGATTGTCCGCTTTGAGTATGTCCTGGCTCTCATAAATCCATTCCTTGGCTTTGGGGGCCCTATTATCCCCAAATTCCAAGTCAACCAAAGAAGGAGCATCATAACCATACAATGCTCGGAATGGTGTCATATTGATGGACATGTGATAAGTGGTGTTATAGCAGTGTTCCCCAAATGCAACCACTTCATCCATGCCTTATGCTGCCCAGACACGTAGTTACGTAAATTCCCTTCTAACCACTTGTTCACGATCTCTATCTATCCCTCTGTTTGAGGGTGGTAACTAGTGTTGGGAGCTAACTATATGCCAACCAACCTGAACAATTCTTACCAAAATTCATTAAGGAAACTAATGTCCCTATCACTAACAATATACCTCGGCAACCCATGGAGTCTGAATACCTCCTTGAAAAACAACTATGATACATGTGTTTCCTTATATTTAGAGGATTTGTCAAAAAAATGAGCAAATTTGGTCAATTGATCGACCACTACATATATACAGTCTCTGCCCTCTACCCTCAGTAGACCTGTGATGAAGTCCATAGATATGATTTCTCGTTTCTAATCTGGGATGGGCAATGACTGTAGTAATCCCGCAGGATGGGTCTGCTCAATACATCATCTTTGAGGCCTTTCCAAGTGAACCTCTCTCTAATCTTCATGTAAGTTTTAAAATATCCTGGATGCCCTGCCAATGGTGTATCATGCATGGATTTCATAATTTTCTGATCCAGGAGGATCTCCACATAAGGATTCAATACTTTGCACACCATGGAGAAGATCATTAAATTGTTGGTTGATGATAGGTGACAAAGTTTAAAAGGAATGTTTAATGCTTCATATTGTAAAAATTATTAAAACTTGAAGTGAGTGGAAATAGCTCGTGTATTTTTCATTTAATTTTTAAAAAGGAAATTAAATTAAGTGAGAGAATCAAACTCACAAATTAGTTTCCTAGCTTTAAGGGGAAATTAGTTTTATGTGAGAATCACATCTCACAAATTAGTTTCCTAATTTTAAGAGGAAGTTGGGAGTCTTGTGAGTTGGTTTAGGATTCTTCCTCATTTTATCACAAGTGGTTTCCTAGTCTCAAGGGGAAGTTAAGGTTGGTTGAGATGCTTTCTCATTTTTGTCCTTGAGTTGTTATTAAATCTTAAAATTGTGGATCTTGTCTCCTTCAATTATGGAGAGAGGGAAACTATATAAATTCCTTATGTAAGCATTGTAAAGGGAGCCCCCGTTAGGCCCCTTTAATCCCCTTGGTGTGAGAGAGAGAGAACTTTGCATTGAGATGAATGTAGTCCTTTTGGTGCATGAAGAAATGTCACTTATGTGAGAGGCTTAAGTTATCTTTGTATAAGAGAAGGTTGCTCTGGGTTTTTAGCCCTGTAAGGAGCATGTGCCACATTTTGTGGCAAGGTTTCAGCCCTTGTTAAAGGAAGGATAATAAAGCGATTTGTATTCCAAATGGATCCAAAGATGTAGCCTGAAGGTTTTGGTGAACACCGTTAACACTTGGGTGTCAAATTATATGTGCGGGTTTTGATTGCATTCTCACTTGATTAAGTAGAGATTTAATTACACATATGTACATAATTATGACAATTTGCTCACATTCATATACAATGCTTAATGATTATCTGCTCATGTTTACATGTGATTAAGTCTCAGTAAAAGGTCCTCATTGTAATATTTTTGTAGAGAAAGATATCACAGAAAATCCCAGATCAAGTGGTATCAGAGGAGGTCTGACCAGTTTTGCAGATTGTGAATATCATCATGCGCAAGGTAAATAAGCAAGCATGGCTTCGTGAGTTCAAAGAAATCAACCAGGCCATTCAAGCAGAGAACATTGAATTGAGGAGGTTGCTTCAAGAATCAGAAGAGGAGAAGAGAAAACTATGACTACAACTACAAGATATGGAGGAGAAAGTTAGGGAATGCTCTGCTACAGGAAAAGCAAAATGTCCTTCCAAGACCAGACAAACTTGTGGCCATGGAAGGAATATCAGTTATGGGTCTTGTTATGAAAATATTGATACTTCCACATATTGTCAGATATTAAAGGATGATATTTAGACATCAAGGACCCAAGGTGGTTTCCTAGAAGCCTCGTCTATAGCTTCATCCAACCAGGAGGAGCAGTTGGCCAAACTTCGGGAAGATGACCAAGCGTTAGAAACATGAATGGAGGTAAATAATTCTCCATGTTCAATTCCTTCCCTTACTAATTGTGATGCCTCTTTTGTATTTTTTGAAAGGCACACCAAGGGCATTGGATTGAATTTTCTAAGGAAGATGGGGTACAAAGGAGGAGATCTTGGTATTGATAGCCAAGGCATCATTCAACCACTGGAGGTTGAAGGAAGACCCCAATATGTAGGATTGGGGTATGGTGAAAGAGAATACTCAAAAGCAGTAGAAGCAGAGGATTCTTCAAGAAAAGAGTTGAAATCATCACCAACACCATCTAAGAAAACTAATGGAACATCACTTTATGAAAGTGATAGATCTAGCACGAGATTGTGGAGGAAATCCAAGTCTTCTCGAAAAGTTGGGGACAACAAGAATATTGCAAAGTGTTGGACGAGAAAAGTTCCTTATAGTGAAGGAGAGAAGGACATGAAGTCACACAACTATTGCACTCATTGTCAAATGAGTGGGCACTAGATCAGGAAATGTTGGAAGCTTCACCCTGAGCTTCATGGCACACCAAGCAAGAAGCCCATACCAGATCCTATGTAGTTGGAGGTTGGATCCTCCTTAGTTGAAAAAAATGGCCAAAAATAAAAGTGCCCAGAATTCAATGAAAACAACACCAAGCCGAAGATCTCGACGAGATATTTCCAATGGCACAAATGACACCTCAAACGGACTCTAGATGCAAAAGTTATGGCCATCTGAAATTTTCGACAAAAAGGTAAATCTGGCGAAATCCATATAGTTTTGACGTCAGCATGTTAACGTGGCAGCACTAGAGGTTACCATGTGTCACGCATTTTTGGCACTTTCAGGGGTCAATGTGGACCAACAAAAATATGTTATGTGGCAGTTGTACAGACACCATGTGGCAATATGTATACTGACGTGTCGGCTGACGTGGTTGTATGATGATGACATCAGCAGAGTCACTGGACCATACAGAATGTTTATGTGGAAGTACGACAATGACACAATAGGTGATGTGTCGACTGACTGGGCAGTACAGAACTGACTCAACAGGTGATATGTCGACTGACTGGGTAGTACGATGCTGATGTTGCTATACAGTGATGACGTTAGCATATTGATTGGACCATACGGAAGGTTTTCATGGAAGCACGAGAGGTTTCCATGTGTCAAGTGGATTTGACCTTTTTAGGGGTCCAAATGGACCAATAAAATTATGCCACGTGTCACCCGTACGAATGACGTGGTCATATGAGAGATAACTAGGCATTTACGTGTCGCCTGACTGGGTTATACATCGCTGACGTGGAGCTGAAGCAAGCATCTTACAGAGAAAGTATGGTTAAGGGACGTGGCATCTGAGTTGGATCAATGACTGGATGATGACATGGCGTACGACTAGTTTTCCACTAGGAAATGGCGTGGCTACCACGTGGCCCAATGAGGGCCTGCCACATGGCAGACAGAGAAATTTCCAATGCGAGCTGGAAAACGAAAAAATCAAAAAATTAAAAGGGGTTGACCGATGCCGGACCAGTCGGTGGCCAACTGACAAACGGAAACCGAAATCAAAATTTAACGGCCACCAGACCGACCTGCGGCCATATCGGTCGGCGACCAACTAAAATTTAACTGGAGTTTTCATTTAACAAAGATTGCAACTGACAACCCAAAACGAGGGATCCAGAGGTTTGAATCTCAGACCTCCACTAAACAAGTGCCCAATTTAACCTCCATCGATCGGTCTGCCAATGGACTTAGTTGGTGACTCCACCCACCAAAAATTACTTAAGTCGGTTCATTCATCCATCTAGGAGGAGGAGGAGGATCTGCACACCTAGGCTGGACATGAATTTTGAGATTTTGCATGCATTAAATGCAGTTGTATGACCCGTGTGGCATGAATTTCGAGGTTGAGAGCCCAAGAGGATCTATAAGTCATAGTGACGGAATTTGACAAAAGTATAGACATTTTTGCACGATTTCTCACCATGAATCCACTAGAGTAGTCAGAATTTGGATTCGAGTAGCAGAAATTGAAGGATATGACCAAGCCCATGTCTTCTTGGCACATTTTTCGAGGCAAAGTTGAACCTTTCAGAACAAGGTCAAGTTTAAAGTCAAAAGTTGGAGAATGACGAGACAAACATGTTGGTGTTGTCTACGCTGAGATTTGAGTAGCCGATTGAGCACCTTGGTAAGAAAACCAATGTAAGTTTTATGCATTTATGGTGTTTACCTTCTTTTTGGAAATTGCAAAAGGATGAATGTATGTAGCAGATTCTGGTGATCTTTGAGTACTGCAGCAAGGAAGCAAGATCTGAACTACTGCAGGAAATTCATTGTTTAAGCCTTGCATGCAAACATAGATGGTGTGGTAAGAGGTCATTTTGACACTTCAACAAAAAGTAGTCATGTTTACAGCCAAAAGTCTCAGAATTGCGAGATGAGTATGATGATGATGGAATTTTCCTTATTTAATATGTTGCACGTGTTTGTAATGGGGGGTTTAAAAACCATGGAGTTTACCACTCGTGCACATTTGGGGGTATTTGCCTTAACGGTAATGTTTCCTTGAAATTGATGTTTAAAACATTGTAAAAGGGTTTTTGTAGCCACTCTTAAGTGATGATGAGAGTGAGAGGCATTTTCGTTCTATGCCTAAACCTTGTAAGCCTTGTTGGCAACATTGTAATGGGTCTTGTAGCCATTGTTGAGTGAGAGACATTGTTTTGCCTAGGCCTATTTTGGCAACATTGTAATGGGTCTTGTAGCCACGGTTGAGTGAGAGGCATTGTTTTTCCTAGGCATGTTTTGACAATATTGTAATGGGTCTTGTAGCCACTGTTGAGTGAGAGGCATTAATTTGCTTAGGCATGTCTTGACAATCATTGTAATCTTGTCCATGAGTGTTTTGTAGACTCTTGGAAAGTATGGTATTGCTTTGAAAATTTGTAATCCATATATTGTTAGCTACAAGTTTGCATTGATGCAAGTGTTGGCATCGACATCCTCATTCTGAAGTACAAAGGTGAAGGAGAAGAAGGGTGCGTATTTTCATAGACATTTGTTATGCATATCAAGGAATCAACTATAGATTTGCATTGATGCAAGTGCCATCATTAACATCTTTATTCTGAGGTATAAAGGTGAAGGAGAAGAAGGGTGTGTCATGTCATAGACATTTGTTATGCAGATCGAGGAGTGGGGAAGTGCATCATGGAATGTAAGACTCTTCTTAGAAACTGGTTGCGGAGATTAAAATCACAGTTTCTCTCTATAATTTTGGAGGACCAAAAGTGCTTTTTGTGGGGAGGTATGATCCAAGAGGATCTCCACACAAGGATTCAATACTTTTCACGCCATGGAGAAGATCATTAAATTGTTGATCGATGATAGGTGACAAAGTTTAAAAGGAATGTTTAATGCCTCATATTGTAAAAATGATTGATACTTTAAGTGAGTGGAAATTACTCATGCATTTTTCATTTAATTTGTAAACAGCAAATTAAATTAAATAAAAGAATCAAACTCACAAATTAGTTTCCTAGATTTAAGGGGAAATCAGTTTTATGTGAGAATCCTACCTCACAAATTAGTTTCCTAATTTTAAGAGGAAGTTGGGAGTCTCATGAGTTGGTTTGGGATTCTTCCTCGTTTTATCACAAGTGGTTTCCTAGTCTCAACGGGAAGTTAAGGTTGGTTGAGATGCTTTCTCATTTTTTTCCTTGAGTTGTTATTAGATCCTAAAATTGTGGATCTTGTCTCCTTGAATTATGGAGAGAGGGAAACTATATAAATTCCTTATGTAAGAATTGTAAAGGAAGCCACCTTGATGCCCCTTGGTGAGAGAGAGAGAGAGAGAGAGAGAGAGAGAGAGAGAGCTTTGCATTGAGAGAAATGTAGTCCTTCTGGTGCCTGAAGAAATGTCAGTTATGTGAAAGCCTTAAGTTCTCTTTGTATAAGAGAAGGTTGCTCTGGGTTTTCAGCCCTGTAAGGAGCATGTGCCACATTTTGTGAGAAGATTTCAGCACTTGTTAAAGGAAGGATAATAAAGGGATTAGTATTCCAATTGGATCCAGAGATGTATCCAGAAGGTTCTGGTGAACTCTGTTAACACATGGGTGTCAAATTATGTGTGTGAGTTTTGATTGCATTCTAGCTTGATTAAGTAGAGATTTAATTAGACATATGTACATAATTATGACAATTTGCTCACATTCATATGTAATGATTAATGATTATATGTTCATGTTCACGTGCGATTAAGTGTTAGTAAAAGGTCCTCATTGTAGGATTTTTGTAGAGAAATATCTCAAAGAAAATCCTAGATCAAGTGATATCAGAGAAGGTCTGACCAGTTTTTCATATTGTGAATATCATCATGGGAAAGGCAAAGAAGTAAGCATGGCTTCGTGAGCTTGAAGAAATCAACCAGGCCATTCAAGCAGAGAACGTTGAATTGAGGAGGTTGCGTCAAGAATCATAAGAGAAGAAGAGAAAACTATGACTGCAACTACAAGCTATGGAGGAGAAAGTTAGGGAATGCTCCGCTACAGGAGAAGCAGAAAGTCCCTCCAAGACCAGACAAACTTGTGGCCATGGAAGGTATATCAATTATAGGTCTTGTTATGAAAAGATTGATACTTTCACATATTGTCAGATAATAGAGGATGCTCTTCAGACACCAGGGGACCAAGGTGGTTTCCTAGAAGCCCCATCTACAGCTTCATCCAACTAGGAGGAGAAGTTGGCCAAACTTCAGGAAGATGACCAAGTGTCAGAAACAGGAATGGAGGTAAAGACTTCTCCATGTTCAATTCCTTCCCTTATTAATGATGATGCCTGGTTTGGAGTTTTGGGAAGGCACACTAAGGGAATTGGTTTGAATTTGCTGAGTAAGATGGGGTATAAAGGAGGAGGTCTTGGTATTGATGGCCAAGGCATCATTCAACCAATGGAGGTTGAAGGAAGACCCTGATATGTAGGATTGGGGTATGGTGAAAGAGAATGCTCAAAAGTAGAAAAAGCATAAGATTCTTCAAGAAAAGAGATGAAATCACTGCCAAGACCATCTAAGAAAAATGATGGCACATCACTTTATGATAGTGATAGATCTAGCACGATATTTCAGAGAAAATCAAAGTCTCCTCGAAAATTTGGGGATGAAAAGAATATTGCAAAGTGTTGGAAGAGAAAAGCTCCTTACAGTGAAGGCGAGAAGGACATGAAGTCACAAAACTATTGCACTCACTGCCAAATGAGTGGGCATTAGATCAGGAAATATTGGAAGCTTCACCCTGAGCTTCATGGCACACCAAGCAAGAAGCTCATACCAGAGCCTATGGAGTTGGGGGTTGTATCCTCCTCAGTTGAAAAAAATGGCCAAAAAATCAAAGGGCACATAATTCGACGAAAACAACACCAAGTTGACGAGCTCGACAAGAGCTTTCCAACAACACAAATGACACCTCAAATGGACTCTGTATGCAAACGTTATGGCCATCTAAAATTTTCGACAAATAGGCAAATCTAACAAAATCTGTACAATGCTGACGTTAGCATGCTGACGTGGAAACACAAGAGGATGCCACCTGTCACACATTTTTGGCACTTTCAGTGGTCCATGTGGACCAGTAAAAATGTGCCACATGGTACCTGTACGGATGCCACATGGAAGTACATATGTTGACGTGTCGACTAACGTGGTTGTACGATGATGATGTCAACAGAGTGACTGGATCGTATGGAATGTTGATGTGGCAATATGATGTTGATGCAACAGGTGACGTGTCGAATGACTAGGCAGTATGTTGCTGACGTGGCATAGTTGACGTGTTTGTACGGTGATGACGTTAATAGAGTGACTGGACTGTACGGAGGGATGACATGCCTGCATGAGAGCTTGACATGTGTCGGGTGGATTTGGCCTTTTCAGGGGTCCAAATGGAACAATTAAAGTTTTCCATGTGTCATCCAAACGAATGATGTGGCAGTTTGACATATGACTAGGCACTGATGTGTCGCTCGATTGGGTTGTACGTCGTTGACGTAGGCATCCGACAGAGTAAGTTCGTTTAGGTGACCTGACATCCGAATTGTATCGGTGACTGGATGATAACATGACGTATGGGTGGCTTTCCACTGGGAAATGATGTGGTTGTCACATGGCCCAATGAGGGGTTTCCACATGGCAGCCGGAGAAATGCCTAATGCGGGCTGGAAAACAAAAAATTAAAAATTAAAAGGGGTCGACCCGGCCTTGGACCGACCGGTGGCCAACCGACAAATGGAAACCGAAATCAAAATTTAATGGCCACCGGACCGACCGGCATCGGACCCGGCGACCAACTAAAATTTGGCAGGAGTTTTTATTTAACAAACATTGCAATTGACAACCCAAAACGGGGGATTTAGAGGTTTGAACCCCGAATGTCCACCAAACAAATGTCCAATTTAACCTCCGCCAATGGACTTAGTTGGTCACTCTGCCCGCCAAAAATTACTTAACTCGGTTCATTCATCTTCTCAGGAGGAGGAGGATCTGTGTGCCCAAGCTGGGCACACATTTCAAGATTTTACAAGCATTAAATGCAGTTGTACGACTCTGTGTGGCACGAATTTCGAGGAAAAGAACCCAAGGGGGTACATAAGTCACAGTGATGGAATTTGACGAAAGTATAGTCATGTTTGCACAATTTCTCTTCATGAATCCACTAGTGTAGTCATAATTTGGATTCGAGCAGCGTAAATTGAAGTCTATGACCAAGCCTATGTCTTCTTGGAACATTTTTCGAGGCAGAGTTGCACCTTTCATAACAAGGTCGAGTTTATGGTCAAAAGTTACAGAATGACAAGACGAACCTGTTGGTGTCGTGTATGCTGAGATTTGAGCAACCGATTGAATGCCTTGGTACGAAAAACAATGTAAGTTTTATGCAATTATGGTTTTTACCTTCTTTTTGGAAATTGCAAAAGGATGAATGCATGTTGTAGATTCTGGTGATCTTTGAGTGTTGCAGCAAGGCAACAAGATCTAAATTATTGCAGTAAATTCATTGTTTGAGCCTTGCATGCAAACCGAGACGATGCAGTAAGAGGCCATTTTGACACTTCGACAGAAAGTAGTCATGTTTACAGCTAAAAGTCTCAAAATTGCGAGACGAGTATGATGATGATGGCATTTGCCTTATTTATTATGTTGCACTTGTTTATAATGGGGGGTATAAAAACCATGGAGTTTACCACTCGTGCACATTTGGGGATATTTGCCTTAATGGTAATGTTGCCTTGAAATTGATGTTTAAAACATTGTAAAAGGTTTTTTATAGCCACTCTTAAGTGATGATGAGAGTGAGAGGCATTTTTGTAGAGTGAGATTTTCGCTTGATTAAGTAGAGATTTAATTGCACATATGTACATAATTATGACAATTTTCTCACGTTCATATGCAATGATTAATGGTTATCTTATCATGTTCACATGGGATTAAGCGTCGGTAAAAGGTCCTCGTTGTAGGAATTTTTTACAGAAAGATCTCACAGAAAATCCTGGATCATTTTCTCCTTTAGAGTAGATTCCAGGACTAAGTATATGCAGTCTTTATAGTAGATGATGTCATCCACCACCTTATACATGTCGTCCTCCACACTGCAATTCATCATCTCATAAGAAAATTGGTTCTTGGAATACTCCACCAAGAGATAAGATTTCCAATCAGTTGAAATCTATGCAAGTGAAAATATCTATGATTTCCTGGAGAGAGCATCTGCAACTGCATTCTTCTTTCCTTTTACGTACTCAATGTAGAAATCATATGCCTGCAGTTTTCTAACCCACTTATGTTGCCTTTCATTCAAGTCCTTTTCCCCCAAGAAGTGCCTCAAGCTAATGTGGTCTATCTTAACCACAAATTTTCCACCCACCAAGTATTGTCTAAACTTCGCCAAGGCATGCATGATGGTGAGCATTTCCTTGTCGTAGATGGAGTAAAGTCTCTCCATCCCTATGAGCTTCCTAATATCGTATGTTATCGGATGCCTCTGTTGCATCAAAACTGCTCCTATCCCCTCACCTGATGCATTACACTCAAGCACAAAGGGCTAAGTGAAATCATGAAGTGTTATAACTGGGCAAGTGCTCATCACTTACTTCATCTTGTTGAATGTCCTTTGAGCCTCCTCTGTCCACATAAATGCCCCTTTTTTAGTGATATCTGTGAGTGGTGCAACCAACTGTGAAAACCCCTTCACAAATCACCTGTAATATCTGCAAATCCCAAAGAAACCACACAAGTGTGAGAGATTTTTCGACGATGGACAATCCAGTATAGCATGTATCTTCTCCCTATGCACCTATACTCCATGAGCACTGACCATGTGACCTAAGTATAAGATCTTTGTCATGCCAAACTCACACTTTGAATCCTTGGCATACAATCATTGTTCCTCCATGATGCTCGGGATCTCCTCTAGATGCTCTAAGTGTTCTTCCCATGTCTTGGTATATATCAGAAGATAATCAAAGAAGGCCAACAAAAACATCTTCAATTGCTTCTTGAATATTTGATTCATGTAGGACTGAAAAGTGGTTGGTGCATTGGTCAACCCAAATGGCATAACCAAGAACTCATAATTCCCATAATGGCATCTGAAAGTAGTTTTAGGAATATCCTTCTCTCTGACTCTGATCTGGTGGTACCTTGATCGAAGATCAATCTTCGAAAAATACAGTACTCCATGCAAGTCATCCAGAAGATCATTGATCCTGGGGATAGTGTGCATGTTCTTAATTGTCTTCTTATTCAATGCTCTATAGTCAATGCACATCCACATTGTACCATCCTTATTCTTCACCAACACTATAGAAGAAGTGAATGAACTAGAGATCGACCTAATGTGTCCCATCTCCAACAGTTCCTTAATGGCCTTCTCAATATCGTACTTGAATTTCTTCGGGTGCCTGTAGGGACTGGTGATCATTGGTGTTGCTCCCTCCTCTAGCTCAATAGTGTGCTTGAATCCCCTGTCAAGTGGTCTTCCTAGAGGTATCTAACCAAAAACCCGGTTATGTTTGCTCAATAGTGTCTGGATGTCTATGTGATATTGATGGTTTTTACATGACGGTTTCTTAGTAGTGATTGGGCACTCTATTGCATAAGCGACATCCGCACGTATGAATATACTTTCCATATGTTCAGTTGAGATGATCATGGGAGCATCATTTGACATGCCTCTCAAAACCACCTTCCTACCATCTGCTACTTTG
Source organism: Picea engelmannii (assembly GCA_009831015.1). NCBI lineage: Eukaryota > Viridiplantae > Streptophyta > Pinopsida > Pinales > Pinaceae > Picea > Picea engelmannii. The sequence continues at coordinate 42,707 of ML818791.1, forward strand.
AACTCCATCTCCATGACTTGGTAGTCAATTGAATGTTTTCCTATGGAAACAAGCCATTAGACCCCCAATATGGCATTGGTGTCTTGCAACTCAACAACATAAAATTCATTGGTCACCATGTAGTTTCCCAGAGCCAAGCATAATTGTGGGATCTTCTATATGCAAGGCATAACACGCCCACCAACTATTGCTACATCGAATCCCTCAAAATCCACCGTAGGAATGCCTCTCTTAACCACCAAGGCTGAGTCAATGAAGTTGTGGGTTGCCCCAGCATCAACCAGTACCATGACCCACTGACCATGTACTACACCACTGATCTTGAAGGTGTGAAATATGGGAACACTTGATAGAGTGGTGATAGCTCCACTCTTGACCTCCTCATGTGGTTGCTCCTCAATTGATTTGTCGTACTCATTGTCTTGTACCTTCTTTGCTTCCTGCTCCTCACTATCTAAGAGCACCTCTATATAATGTGCATTTCCCTTGCCCATACACCCGTGCCCAAGTTCCCAATGGTCCTTGCAGTTGAAGCAAAGCTTGTTTCTTCTCAACTCATTACGGGTTGCCTCATCCAACTTCTCCTTACTACTTACATCTTTCTGAAAGGGCTTCTTCTCTTTATTTTTTTGTGGAAAGAAAGGTTTGGGGAAATTCTTTGTAGTCTTCGAGACCACATCCTCCATGTTCCTGATAATGGCATCCTGGAGAGTCTCAAGTTTGAAGGATTTCACCCAACCACTTAGTGGCTTAGCTAAACCCTTGGTGAACAACATCACCAATCTTTGTTCATATATTTTTGTCACTGTAACTGCAAGCCTCTGAAACTCACTAATGTAGGCATCCAATGTCCCAACCTGCTTGAGTTGTGCCAACTCCCTGAAATGTATCTCCAGATCGTTCCTATCAAACCTCTCCATCAACCTCTAGGTGAATTTTAGATAAGAGGTAATACTAGCATGTCCTAGGGTGACCAATCCATGGTACCACCACTCATGGGCCTCTCCGTCCAAATGCAAAGTAGTGAATTTAATTTCTTCCACCTCTAACATGGTGTTAAGCTGGAAGTAGGTGTCAAAATTTTGAACCCATGCTCTAGCAGTGCATTTGCTTGAACCATCAAAGAGGGGAGTGGTGAGCATCGCAATCTTCCTCGTGAGATCAATGTTATGTTGACCCCGATTGACCTCCCCTGGCCTTTTTTCTGTACTTGATATTCCAATAGTTCTGCAATGAGATGGCCGCCTGAAAGTCCTCACCAAGATCTTGGTACTCCCTCCAATAATTATCAAAAGTCTCACCCTGACCTTGTTGCCCTTGATTCGCTGCTTGTTGGTTCCCCACGAATCGATGTATAAGAGGCATGGGAATGATTCTACCCGTGGTTCTAGTGCCAACCTGTGTAGGAATATGATTGTTGCTTCCCTTTATATGGTTTCCATTGTTACCACTAGACCCCCCTGCACCAGTGTTGCCCCTATGGTGTCCATTAGTGCCTCCAGTACCATTGTTACCTCCATGGTTCTAGTTTTCCTAGTTAGTAGCAATCAACTGTGTAAAGAGTTGTGCCAACTAATGTTGCCCATTAGCTAACCCCTCTAGGATTTGTAAAGATTTGTCCTCATTTTTATCCCCCATGACTCCATGTGGTTGAATCTCTTCTACATCTTCTTCCTCTTGATTAAATATGTTATCTACCCCTCGTTGTCTCCTGCTTCTGTAGGTGATGTAACCCTCGTCTCTAATCCAGATTTAGGAGTGGAACGAACTGATTAACAGACTGAATACAATAAACACAGAGATATGAAGAACAACACAAATATCCAGTGAACAATATCTTCTATTGAATAAAATTAAATAGGCTGAAACTGTAAAACTGCAGAACTGAAACACTTGCTTGAATGGTGGTAGCTAGCTCTGAGAAGAGATGTGGCTGTTACGCACATTCGTTTGAGAAGAATTATTACAATGAGGCTCCAAAGGCCTTTTTGATATTATTCATGAATTCCAAAACTCTAGACATCCAAAAACCTAACCCTAGGAGGTGAAACGCCAAAAGTCATGTGGGCCCCTATGGGTAAGTTGGTACATCAACTTCTCGGCGTCGTAACTTTTGAATACAACCTCCGTTTTAGGCGTGTGATAGCCCGTTGGAAAGGTATTTCAGAGAACTACACATTACGCCATCAAACTCTAACCCCATCTACAATTTTATTCTGGTGAGCCAAAAAACACTATTTAGGGCTCCAAAACGGCCCTAGAAGTACAACAAGATGTGCTGACATGAAAACATACAAAATAAGCTAGTTGGATTAGGTGAGAGGCCACCAATATCCACCTAGAATATGTGTAGGGATTCAAACAGCCCCAGAAGTGTAGAACCCACAATTACAAAGAAGTACAGAAGAACGTGTTGAACTAAAAACGAATAACATGAGCCAGTTGGAATAGGTGGGTGGCCACCAATATCCACCTGGATCAATCCTCCCCCCTTAAGAAGCAATGGTCTCCATTGCATTGAGTTCCCCCATTAGGTGAGGAAAATTATGTTGGATTTGGCCCCGGGTGAGCCACTTGCCTTGGTGTAGGAGCTTCCCTGCCTTGATAACCCGATAAAGTTGGATCCTCTGCTGGCGAGTGCCCTTGACCTATGTGTCCACTATCTGATCAGTGGATGCTTGTTCCATGCAGTCAAGGTTGAGCTCTATTGGTGTCAGTTGTTCTACAGTCTCTGAGGTCTCCAATAATGGTGGAAAATATGGCCGAAGGAGGTCCACATTGAACACTGGGTGCAGGCCAAGGAAGGGTGGAGTCTTGAGCTCAAAAGCATTTCTACCCACAACCTTGGAGATAGTGTAAGACCCACAACGAAGTGGGTGGAGCTTTCGATGGGGCCCTATGAGATGATCCTTCTACAAATGTAACCAAAATTTGTCTCCAACCTGAAACCGATGCGGTACCATGTGTTGATCATGGCGCTTCTTGTACTTAGCATTAGATTTCTACAAAATCTCTTGGACATGTTGGCGAATGTGTTGAATCCGCTCAATGAATATGGTGGCTTTTTCAGTCTCAGACTAAACATGGGAAGAGTCTGTCTGTGTGGTGGCAAGAGGTAGTGCAACATCAATGGGACCCAAGGGTTGGAATCCCAACCCCACCTAAAATGGGCTATGGTTGGTGGAGCTATGGAGAGCCTTGTTGTAACTGTGTTGAACATATGGGAGACTCTCATCCCATGTATGTGGATGCTTAGATTTGTACATGCACAGGATGTCCACAATCATCCGATTAATGACCTATGTTTGATCGTTTGTTTGCAGGTGGAAAGCAGCGGATTTAGTGAGCTTGGTGTCCAACAGTGACCAGAGACTTGACCAAAATGTGTTGAGGAACATGTTGTCCCAATTGGAGATGATGGTCTGTGGTATCCCAAAATGGATCCACACTCGTTCGAAGAAGAGCTTGGCAGTATCTGTCACTGTGATATTCTTCTTGCAGGCTGTGAGGATGGCCATCTTCGAAAATCGATCAACGACCACGAATACGGAGTCATTGCCTTGCTTGGTGGACGGAAGGCCAAACATGTAATCCATTGAGATGGATTCCCAACACTTCTCGGGAGTAGGAAGAGGGTTGTATAAGCCTTGTTGCTTGATGGTTGGCTTGGCAATGGCACAGGCAGTGCAAGATCTGATATACTTACTAACGTCCTGTCGAAGTTTTGGCCAATAATTTTTTTTTCTGAAGAACGACCACAGTTTTCTCCCTGCCAAAATGTCCTACCATCCGACTGTAGTGGGATTCCCAAATCATCTTTGCACACTGGCTTGTAGGAACACAGAGATGGCCCAGATGGCATGATAGTCCATCCTGAATGTGAAAATCGATGACAGTCACGCCTATACCCAAGAGTTGATAGGTGGTGGCGAAGTCTGGATCGTGTTGATAAAGTTGGGGCCACTCAGATGCCTCATGTCCACAGCAATGGAGCATAGTGGCGAGTGTAGCCACGGGAGGTCGACTGAGACAATCAATGACACGATTTGATATCCATGTCTTATACTTGATGTTGAGATGGAATTGTTGCAAGTAGGTGGACCATTTTTTATGGAGGTCATTCTGCAATTTCCCTTGTGTCTGTATGAACTGTAGAGGCTTGTGATCAATGTGGATGATCGTCTCCTTTCCCAAAATGTAATGCTTCCATTGACGACAGGTTTGTACAATGGAATACATTTGCTTGTCATAGGTGGGGTATTTCCGGACAGTATATGAGAGTGTCTCACTATGGTATGCCATTGGATGACCATGTTGAGTGAGAACTACGCCTACAGCATATTCAGATGCATCAGTCTCAATCTCGAACGATTGTTGCAGATCAAGCAAGGAGAGTACTGGAGTTGAGCACAAACGATGCTTCAAATCATTGAATGCTCGTTGTTGTTCCTTCCCCACATGAACTTTTCCCTGCCACCGCCCTTGGTCACCTGGCTGAGGGCCCATGTAATATGGGAGAATCCCAAAACGAACCATCGGTAGAAGTTAGCCAATCCCAAGAAGCTTCAAAGCTCGGTTAGTGTGGTCGGGGATGACCAGTCACAAATGACTTGGATCTTATCTAGATCAACATGTACCCCATTCTCATCAACAATGTAGCCCAAGTATTGGACCATGTTCATGCCAAAAGAACATTTTTCCAAGTTGGCATATAGCTTGTGCTGCCACAGAGTGCTCAAAACCTATTGAATATGCCGCAAGTGCTCCTCCCAATTTATGATGAAGATGAGGATGTCATCCAAATATACCACCACAAAAGAGTTGGTGAAGGGTTTCAATACATAATCCATCAACCTCATGAAAGCGGTTGGTGCATTTGTTAAGCCAAAGGGCATGACTAGCCATTTGAAGAGACCTTCTTTAGATTTGAAGGTTGTCTTCCATACATCAGTTGGTTCGATGGGAACCTGGTGGTAGCCAGACTTTAGGTCAATCTTGTTGAAGAACTTTTCCCCCTTGAGTTTGTCAATAAGGTCATCAATCTCAGGAATTGGGTATCGGTTCCTGACTGTGATTTTGTTTAAGGCTCTATAATCAATGCAGAGTCACCAAGTCCCGTCCCTCTTCTGCACCAGCACAATCGGGCTTCCGAAGGGGAGGAGTTGGGTCTCATGTGCCCCTTTTGAAGAAGCTCTTGGATATGATGCCTGATTTCGGCATTTTCCATCAACGAGCGATGATAGACTGGTCCATTAGGTAGATTTGCACCGGGGGTCAGATCAATTGGATGCTTGACTTGGCAGTGCGTCGGTACCCCAGTGGGTGAGGAGAAGATGTATCTATATTCTTCCATGATCTCATCCACTTGCTTCTGCTACAAAGAGAGGTTCTGTGTAGAGGCCATGGATGTGGTGATGACCTTCTGCTTACTGTGAGCATGGATCATAAAGAGGACGAACTACTCGGTCTGCGAAATGACCTTACTGCTTTGATTAGCAGAGATTAAAGAAATAACGGTAGGCGGTGCTACCTATGGTATCTTGTACAATTGTCTACCCAAAGTAATAATAACACTACAGAGTCTAGACTCATACACAACATGACGTTTCCACAAATATGGTTGTCCTAAAAGAACATCACAAACTTCAAGGGGAGCGATATCACACAATACATCATCTTTGAAAGGCTTGATGTCGTACGACAAACGACACTATTGGTTGACACGAATATCTCTCCCTTGGCGAAGCCAGCTAATGGTGTAGGGTTGCGGGTGAGGTGTCATCGACAGGTCCAATCACTTGACGACCTCTGTTGAGATCAGTTTATTCTGACTGCCACTATCAACAATGAAATGAAGCGGAGCCCCCTTTACCAGCATATGTGAGTGAAAGAGGCATTCCCCTTCCTCTAGTTCTTATGGTTCGCTTGGCCGAACTTTGGTGGTAGCGAAAGTGGCACTAGGTTCAGCATTGATAATCCACTTCCCTCCTTCTGGATTTGATTCGAAATCATAATCGACCTCTGACTCAACAACCTTCATCTCGGCCACGAGTGACTGCTTGGAGCGACATTCTTCAATGTTGTGCCAAGGGATTTTATGGTACTCACACCATTTTCCCATGTCCTTCTTCATATTCTCATTGCCCTTCTTGTGTTGCGGATTTCACTAGTTGTCCTTAGAGTGGCCATCTCGGCTCGGTCCCTTGTTGTGTGGGTTGGGGCCGCCTTTTCCCTGCTTCAGCTGTGAGGAGTTTGCAGATCCAAACTCTCGCCTCTTCTGTTTAAATTTATGCTCGATCTTCACAACGTATCTATAAGTCGTGCTCATTGAGGCGATGTCTAGAATCTCCATTTTTGTTTGAATGTATCTATGCAAACAACCGCGGTATTTGAGCACCAGATGTCTCTTAGAGTCTTTGATACCCAATTTGGTGTGCAGGGTATGGAAAATATTGGTGAAAGCTGGTACTGTCTTGTCCCTTTCTTGACGCGGGGTGGTCCATCTGTTGTACTAGTCCTCGTAGCTTCCAACAGGGTAGTATTGTTCTTTAATGGCGTCTCAAAAGGAATCCCATGTAGGGGCAACCACAAATATTGTAGATTCCTCTACGACCCTTTCCTCAGAGTAAGTCTCCCACCAGTCTTTAACATGGGGGACGACCTTGAGGAGTGCAAAATTAATTGTTTCTCTATCGAAAAAATTGTGGACCGAAAAATACCATTAGAGCAGATTCAACCATTTATCTACAACATCTGAATCTATCAGTCCTTCAAATAATGGAATATCAAAATTTACCTATACCTTGAAGGGGGTTGCATGGCCGCTTGATGAAGATGCTTCTCATTTGGGTAGTCGTCGAAGGATTTGCGCAAAGTTGTCCATCATTTCATTCGTTTGTCGCGTGATTGATTCCTCGAGCAACATTTTAATAGGATATCCTCCTCCATCATCTTTCTTTTCGTCCCCCATGGGTTGTTGTTAGGCTCAATGCAGCCGATCTTGCAATGGCTTGATTGGTTCGAGTCCCAACTTCTTGTACCTAGATCTTGTCGGGAACATGCACAAAGAAAAATAAATGAAGAGCAGACTGCTCTGATACCACTGATTCGGATTTAGGAGTGGAACGAACTGATTAACAGACTAAATACAATAAACACAGAGATATGAAGAATAACACAGATATCCAGTGAACAATATCTTCTATTGAATAAAATGAAATAGGTTGAAACTGTAAAACTGAAACACTTGCTCGAATGGTGGTAGCTATCTCTAAGAAAAATGTGGCTGCTACACGCATCCGTCTCAGCAGAATGATTACAATGAGGCTCCGGAGGCCTTTTTGATAGTACTCATGAATTCCAAAATCCTAGACATCCAAAACGCTAACCCTAGAAGGTGAAACACCAAAAGTCATGTGGGCCCCTATGGGTAATTTGGTACCTCAACTTCCTTGGGTCGTAACTTTTTCATACGACCTCCATTTTAGGCACGTGATAGCTCGTTGGAAAGGTATTTCAGAGAACTACACATTACACTGTCAAACTCTAACTCCATCTACAAATTGATAGTGGCGAGCCAAAAAAACATTATTTAGGGCTCCAAAACGGCCCTGGAAGTACAACAAGATGTGTTGACATGAAAACATACAAAATAAGCCAGTTGGATTAGGTGAGAGGCCACCAATATCCACCTGGAATATGTGCAGGGCTTCGGACATCCCCAGAAGTATAGAACCCACAATTACAAATAAGTACAGAAGAACATGCTGAACTAAAAACGGACAAGAGGAGCCAATTGGAATAGGTGGGTGGCCACCAATATCCACCTGGATCAATATCATTGCCTCATGAATCGATAAAACCCCTCAGGCTGACATGTTTGAGGCTCTGATATCATTGTAATATTCCCCACTATTTTTTTTGGATTTTTATCTCAATTTGTAGTGCAGAAGTATGTAACACCCTTGTTTCCCCCTATTTGTAAATATATTTATATGGGTCAAGATACTATGGCAAATTCAATATGTGTGAATGTTTGATTTAATGGACCTTTGTATAAAAGGTCAATGAATGTAAATTATGTTATTTACTAGAAAATGGATAAGTGTTGTATGACTGTTGGAAAGGGGGTGTGCTAAGAGAGACCACAAATGTTATAAAAGAGAGGGTGAAGGGGACCAGAAATGGTTGCGTTAACCTCCACCAAACCAGTACCTTACTAGATTTAATTACTCAGGACCAGAACATACCTCTGACCCATAAATGAATTACAGTCAAGTTGGTAGGTGGGAATACCTCATCAAGAGTTAATGAGGGGATGGGGCAGAGCACCCATCTATAAGACTTTCAGACCTGACCACGGACTGGGAATTTGAGCCACACGCAATTCTTGTTGAGGAAGGCAAGAAAGGAAGGTGCGATGGGCAAAGGAAGACCTGCGAAGAGTGCAAAGATGAGGGACTAAGCACTCAGGTTCAAGGAAGAACTAAGGGATGAGCGTGTTCTGGTCGCAGGAAATGACTAGTAGTGTCACAATACAAGTTGATAAACGAGGTTGGTCCTCCTTGCTTGGTATTGTGTAAGCCGTTGCGAAGATCCTGCGGAAGGAGGAGAGTAACCTCCATCCCTATTTTCACTTAGCTGGAAGAAAATATTTTATCGCAGAGCATTGTGGTCTAGCTCGGGGTGGCTAGTGGTAAATCCGTTAGGAGTGACTGAGCCTATGGTTGGGTGGAAACAAGCACCCATTTCAACAGTCGCTTCACGTTATCTGGTTTTGATAAGTGTTTTCATACTCTATGCATTGAATTGGGAATAATGGATTCGTGCATGTATTTATATATCTATAAATGGTTTTTGTATTGAAATGGTTAAGTTATGTGTATGCGTTTGTTTCCTTGAGAATCTTATGCTTCTGCTTGATTTTCCATATGCCATAGTTTAACCCTCGAAGGTGTTTTTTCCCATGGAATTACCTCACAGTTCTAGAGTCAGAGAAAGCCTCTTGGCACTGCTACTGTCTCAGTAATTCCATGAGATTTCCCTGCCATGATTCAAAACTTAAAGTTTTGCGAACTAGGAAGGCGCTTCCTTCAAACCAGTAGTCTAAGAAACCTTAGTCTCGTGCCGACGACCTTAACCAAATCTTGGCTAAGTGTAGATCTTATAGTCCGAGATTCATCAGATGGTCCATATGACCAGGGTCTAGGAACCCTGTGCTAAGCACGAAAGGAGCTAGCTCTTGATGGTTTCGAAGCTTCGAGAGCTCGAAGCCTTGGGATGTCAAACTTCACAACTGTCAAATTTACCCGAATGTCAGAGTCGCGAAAGGTTGTGAGTCGTTGATCTGGGGAGTCCGTTGGGGCCCCTTCTCGACCATCTGATCGTCTAGTGGAAGGTTTCACACATGGTATTTCAGCGGAGTCCTACCTCGGGAAAACAGAGTGGCAGTGAGGCCAAAACCTCTGAAGGTCGGAGTCGCGAGGTGACCAGGACCGTTGATCAAAGGAACCTTTGGGTTCCTTCCTAACCATCAGATTTGGGCTATGGTCAGCCTGACGTTGACCAACCTCGGGAGAAAAGAGGAGTCTGCATCGCCAAACCCCCGAACGTCGAACTCTCGAAGTAACAAGAGTCATAGATCCATGGATCTACATGGCTGGATCTCGACCATGAGATCTTAGGGATGTTGGAAGGTTTTCAGTCCAGGGTGACGTGGCATAGTGACGTCACCCAGTAACACATGGACCTCAGTTTGAAGTGCCACGTGTTACCCAGAGTTGTACATATCACATACCCGATATACCTACTAGAACGTGACATGTGTCACCTAGGATGAGGGTATGTGTCTCCCCTGACCCTTGTACGTGTCAACCCCTTGTACATTCCCACCTAGCCCAATTGGTTGGTGAACTGACTGGAACTCCGGTAGTCCATCCTAGTCGTTGACGTCGGGATACACTTGGCACCAGATCTTGTACTTTGGAGGACTTGAAGCTTGGTGCTTTAAAAATCCCCGAATCTCGGAGTAACGAAGAGAATCTCAACCGTCCGTTGTTTGGGGACGTGTGGCGAGCGATCTGCTACTCCAGAGGATAGCCACTTCGAAGGAGAGAGGAACAAGAAATCCCAAAGGCCCGGGGGTCGGAGTTCACCCGAGTCATCGATCTCAGAGGATAGGTGTCGGGAGATCTGACACTCCGGAAGGATTGCCCTTCGGAGGTTAGCATTTGTCAGTGCTTTGGAATTCGTCGAAGCGCAAAGTCCCGAAGTAAGTGTGGTCCGTTGATCTTGAAAGAAAACGGGAACCGTTGATTCCCATAAGCATACTCGAAATCTATCGATTCAACAGTTCAGAAGATTTATGGTGTCATAGGTTGAAAACATTCGGAGCCCAAAGCTCCGAAGCATCGACACATGCGCCTTTTGTCTTGGCGTCTGGTCATAGCTGCAGTCGTATGCGATTGTAGCCAGAGGGAAGAGGCTAGGCCGAGAATTCAATTCAGAAGGTTGAACATCGAATTCCCTGTTAGTTTGTGAGTTGGTCGAGGGCCAAGTCCAGTCGTTGGATTTGTTGGCAGATGGATTTCCGCCATAGAATTAGTGACGTTGGAAGTTACGAGATATCAGAGAACTCAGGGAGAAGCATATTGAGTCGAACCCACGTGGAAGCCTCGTGGTCCCGACCAATGAACACCCGAGGAACTCGGAAGAGGTATATCTGCAACGATTTATCAGTGGGTTACCTCATACCTACCGGAACATGATTGAGTTTGACAAGCCAAAGACCTTAGAAGACACTATCTGGAAGGCAAGGTACTATTATGAACAGTTTGGGAGTCAGACATAACCTCGCGAAGACTGGACGAAGAAGAGTAGTTTGGGATTCAAGAAGAAGGGATTTAAATCCTTAAGATTTAAGAACTATAGGAAGGATTCTAGGATGAGCCTTTCTACCCGAAGTGTGTATCAGCAAAATTTCCCCTCCTAGAGTGGAAATAAACCTTTTGGATCAACCCCAGGAAATATTGATAACCCAAAGAGAGAACCCTTGAAATGTTGGGGTTGCGAAGAAGAACATTTGTTGAGGGATTGCCAACATAGACAAGAAAACAATAGGGGAGTCTACAACATCCAAGAAGATACCATCGTTAATGATGTGGCTAGGAGCATGCCACAAATTTATGCAGGTTTGGATAATAAACAAGCCAACCACCAAGCTTCAGTGGTGGAGATGGAAGGTATGATCGCTAACCGTCTAGTTTCTATTTTAATTGACCCTGGTTCTAATTTGAGTTATGTGGCCCCTCAAACTATTGATAAGTGTAAACTGCAACCAGTTAGACATGTTAAGCCATGGTTGGTACAACTAGCCACTGGAACCAAAAGAAAAGTAGCAGAGGTCATACCAACTTACCAATTCATCATGGATGGATTGCCCACCCAAGCGACCCTTAACATACTTCCCCTAGGATCTTATGACATGTTGATTGGTATGGACTGGTTAGTTGCTTATAAAACTAAGTTGGATTGTTACCATAAAAATTTAGAATGTGTAAATGAAGAAGGGAGAAAGATAACCCTTTGAGGGATTCAGAAGCATGTCTCAATGAGACGAATATCAACCCTACAAATGAAAAAGTATTGCAGAAAGGGATGTCCTCTATATGCAATACAGGTGTTGGAATCTATTGAGGGTGACAAATCGAACCTAGAGGACCACCCCATCTTAAGAGAGTATAGAGACGTATTCCCAGAAGAGGTATCGGGTCTACCTCCAAGAATAGACATTGACTTCTCGATAGAACTTGCACCAGGAGCAGTGCCAGTGTCTAGGACACCCTATAGGATGAGTACACCTAAGCTAGTTGAGCTCAAGCTACAACTAAAGTAAATGATGTACAAAGGCTACATCCGGCCCAGTGTGTCTCCATGGGGAGCACCAACCTTGTTTGTGAAAAAGAAAGATGGCACACTCCGACTGTGCATAGATTATAGACAACTAAATAAGACAACCATAAAGAACAAGTACCCCTTACCAAGAATCGATGACTTGTTCAACCAATTAGGGGGTGCTTCCATTTTCTCAAAGATTGACTTAAGTTCTGGATACCATCAAGTTTGAATTAAGGATGAAGACATCCACAAAACAACCTTCAGGACAAGGTATGGTCACTATTAATTTATGGTGGTGCCCTTTGGATTAACTAATGCCCTCGCTACTTTTATGTGCTTGATGAATAATGTACTCAACAAATTCCTAGATAAATTTGTATCGGTTTTCATTGATGATATCCTAATCTACTCCAAGAACAAACAAGAGCATGAAGAACATCTTAGAGTTGTACTTCAAGTGCTAAGAGAGCATCATCTCTACACTAAGTTTAGCAAGTGTGACTTTTTCAAGAAGCAAGTCCATTACTTAGGCCACATTATTTCTAAAGAAGGAGTGGCAGTAGACCTTGACAAGATCAAATCTATTATGGAATGGCCTATCCCAAAGGATGTATCTGATATCAGATCCTTTATGGGCTTAACAGGATATTATAGAAGGTTTATAAAAGGAATTTCCCAGATTGGTTGTCCAATCACCACCCTTCAGAAAAAGGGAGTTAAATTCACTTCGACATCAGAATGTGAAGAAAGATTTCAGGAACTGAAATACCTTTTGACCCATGCGCCCGTGCTGAAGATTGCAGACCCTGATAATGACTTCCTCGTGTGCACAGATGCCTGCAACGAAGGACTCAAAGGAGTCCTTATGCAAGAAGGGCGTGTAATTTGCTACGAATCCATAAAATTGAATGAGCATGAAATCAATTATGTGACCCATGATCTAGAGTTGGTTGCCATAGTGCACGCTTTAAAAATGTGGAGGCATTACCTCATGAGTAGGAGATTTGTACTTATGACAGACCATTGTGGGTTGAGGCACCTATTTGATCAACCAAAACTCAATGTTAGGTAAGCTAGGTGGATGGCTCTTCTTAGTGAGTTCGATTTCGAAATCAAACACATCAAAGGAAAGGAAAATAGGGTGGCTGATGCCCTTAGCAGAAGTGTGAAAACGATTCACCTAGCAGGGGTGAGCACCTGTGAAACGGATGTCAGGGAAAGAGTCAAGAATGCCCAAGAAATAGATGCATTCTTCAAGACCGGGATCTCATACCTAAGGCAAGAGCCTGCAGGGATAAAGTATGAAGGATATCAGATGCTCGATGAAGGCATGCTGACTTACAGAAACATATTGTATATTCCAAGTTGTGATGACTTGAAAAGGTTCATAATGGAAGAACTACACAAGAGACCATATATTAGTCATCCAGGTTATCAGAAAATGATTACGGCCACTAGAAAACAATTATATTGGCCAGGATTGAAAAAGGACATAGTTGATTATTTAGCTAAGTGTCTAGAATGCCAACAAGTTAAGGCATAACATCGACACCTAGCAAGGTTGTTACAACCTCTACCAAATCCAGAATGGAAATGGGAAACCATCTCCATGGATTTCATCACCGGATTACCAAAATCGGCCAAGCAAAATGATGCCATCGTGGTGGTGGTGGACAAATTGAGCAAGTTTGCTCACCTCGTTCCTGTCAAATCAATTTGCAAGGCGATAGATATTGCCAACATCTTCATGAAGGAGATATTCATATTGCATGGCATGCCTAGGGAGATTGTATCTGACAGAGACGCAAAATTCACTTCAAGCTTTTGGAAATCCTTGATGGCTGGTTTTGAGACTAAATTGTTGTTTAGCATAGCCTATCACCCTCAAACTGATGGAAAGACAGAAAGAGTAAACCATATATTAGAAGACATGTTAAGGATGCATGTAATGCATCAACCTAAGAAGTGGGAAGACTACCTGCCATTGGTAGAATTTGCCTACAACAACGGTTATCAAGAGTCACCGAAGATGAGCCCTTTTGAAGACCTCTATGGTAGACAGTGCAAGATTCCAATCAACTGGAGTAATCCAGTGGATAGAATTACAATCGGACCTGACATGCTGAAAGAAATGGAACAACAAGTGATTTAGATAAAGCAAAGTCTAAAGATTTCTCAGGATAGACAAAAGAGTTACACCGATAGAAAGAGAACTCCCTGAGATTTCAAGACAGGAGACCATGTCTATCTCAGAGTTAGGCCCAAGAAGAGTTCCATGAGAATGGGAGCTTGTGCCAAGCTGGCACCTTGGTATTGTGGACCCTTTGAAGTCTTAGATAAAGTGGGACCTGTAGCCTATGGGCTAGCACTCCCTCCCACAATAAAGGCACATAATGTTTTCCATGTTTCATTATTGAAGAAATATGTACATGATTCTAATCACATAATTGACTGGTCTGTGATCCAGGTGGATCTGGAGGGAGAATTCCTGCCAGAACCTCAATGCATATTAGACAAGAAGGAAACCCCACTCAAGAACCTAACCATTTCACAGGTCAAGGTGTCGTGGAAACACTTTGGCCGAGATGAGGCTACGTGGGAAATGGAGGATGCAATGAGACATGCATATCCATTTTTGTTCACTTCTGTATATACATCTCATGTTGACAAATAGAACATCGAGGATGATGTTCCTTTAAGGGGGAGAGAATTGTAACACCCTTGTTTCCCCCTGTTTGTAAATATAATTATATGGGCTAAGAGACTATGGCAAACTCAATATGTGTGAATGTTTGATTTAATTGACCTTTGTATAAAAGGTCAACGAATGTAAATTATGTTATTTACTAGAAAATGGATAAGTGTTGAATGACTGTTGGAAAGGGGGTGTGCTAAGAGAGACCACGAATGCTATGAAAGAGAGGGCGAAGGGGACCATGATTGGTTGTGTTATCCTCCACCAAACTAGTACCTTACTTGATTTAATTACTCAGGACCATAACATACATCTGACCCGTAAATGAATTATAGTCAGGCTGGTAGGTGGGAAGACCTCCTTAAGAGTTAATGAGGGGATGGGGTAGAGCACCCATATGTAAGGCTTTCAGACCTGACCACAGACTAAGAATTCGAGCTACACACAATTCTTGCCGAGGAAGGCAAGAAAGCAAGGTGTGGTGGGCAGAGGAAGACCCGCGAAGAGTGCAGATACAAGGGACTAAGCTCTCGAGTTCAAGGAAGAACTAAGGAATGAGCGTGTTTTGGTCACAGGAAATGGCTTGCAGGGTCGTGATACAAGTTTATAAACGAGGTTGGTCCTCCTTTCTTGGTATTGTGTAAACCGTTGCCAAGATCTTGCGGGAGGAGGAGAGTAACATCTGTCCCTACTGTCGCTGAGCCGGAAGAAAAGATTCTATTGTAGAGCATCGTGGTCTAGCTCGGGGGTGGCTAGTGGTAAATCCGTTAGGAGTGACTGAGCCTATGGTTGGGTAGAAACAAGAATCCCTTTTAGCAGTCGCTTCGCGTTATCTAGTTCTGATAAGTGTTTTCATACTCTATGCATTGAATTGGGAATAATGGATGCATGCATGTATTTATATATCTATAAATGGTTTCTATATTGAAATGGTTAAGTTATGTGTATGCATTTGTTTCCTTGAGAATCTTATGCTTTTGCTTGATTTTCCATATGCCCCAGTTTAACCCTCGAAGGTGTTTTTTCCTAGGGAATTACCTCACAGTTCCAAAGTCAGAGCAAGCCTCTTGGCACTGCTACTGTCTCGGTAATTCCACGAGATTTCCCCGCCTTGCTTCATAACTTAAAGTTTTGTGAACTAGGAAGGCACTTCCTTCAAACCATTAGTCTAAGTAACCTTAGGCTCACGACCACGGCCTTAACCAAATCTTAGCTAAGAGTAGAGCTTATAGTATGAGATTCATCATATGGTCCATACAACCAGGGTCTAGGAACCCTGTGCTAAGCCCGAAAGAAGCTATCTCTTGATGGTTTCGAAGCTTCGGGAGCTCAAAGCCCTAGGATGTCAAACTTCACGACTGTCAAATTTACCCAAATGTCGGAGTTGTGAAAGGTTGTGAGTCGTTGATCTGGGGAGTCTGTTGGGGCCCCTTCTCGACCGTCCGATCATCTAGTGGAAGGTTTCACACATGGTACTTCGATGGAGTCCTGCCTCAGGAAAACAGAGTGGCAGTGAAGCCAAAACCTCCGAAGGCCAGAGGTGCTAGGTGACCGGGACCATTGACTGGAGGAACCTTTGGGTTCCTTCCTAATTGTCAGATCTGGGCTATGGTCAACTCGACGCTGACCAACCTCAGAAGAAAAGAGAAGTTTGCATCACCAAACCCCCGAACGTCGAACTCCTGAAGTATTAAGAGTCGTAGATACATGGATCTACGTGGCCAAATCTCAACTGTGAGATCTCAGGGATGTTGGAAGGCTGTCAGTCTGGGGTGACGTGGCATGGTGACGTCACCCATGAACATGTGGACCTCATTTTGAAGTGTCATGTGTTACCGAGAGTCGTAAGTATCACATACTCGATATACCTACTGGAACGTGACATGTGTCACCTCTGATGAGGGTGCGTGTTAACCCTGACCCTTCTACGTGCCAGCCCCTAGTACATGCCCACCTAGCCCAAGTGGTTGGTGAAGTGACCAGAACTCTGGGAGTCCATCCTAGCTATTGATGTTGGGAGACACTTGGCACTTGATCCTGTACTCCAAAGGAGAGTCACTCTAGAGGACTTGAAGCTTGGTGCTTCAAAAATCCCTGAAGCTTGGAGTAACGGAGATAATCTCAACCGTCTGTCATTTAGGGACGTGTGGCATGTGATCTGCTACTTTGGAGGATAGCCACTCTGGAGGAAAGAGGAACAAGAACTCCCGAAGGCCCGGGGGTCAAAGTTCACTTGAGACGTCGATCTCAAAGGACAAGTGTCGGTAGATCTTACACTCCAGAAGGATTTCCCTTCGAAGGTTAGCGTTCATGAGTGCTTTGGAATTCGTCAAAGCGCAGAGTTCCGAAGTAACCATGGTCCATTGATCTTGAAAGAAAATGGGGACCACTGATTCTCGTAAGCATACCCGAAATCTAGTGATTCGACAGTTCAGAAGATTTATGGTTTCATAGGTTGAAAATGTCTGGAGCCTGAAGCTCCGAAGCACTGACAAAGGTGCCTGTTGTCTTGGCATCTGGTCATAGCCGCAGTCGTATTCGATTGTAGACGGAGGGAAGAGGCTAGGTCGGGAATTCAATTTAGAAGGTTGAACGTCAAATTCCCCGTTACTCTGTGAGTTGGTCGAGGACCAAGTCCAGTCGTTGAATTTGTTGGCACATGGATTTCCTCCATAGAATTAGGGATGTTGGAAGTTCCAGGATATCAGAGAACTCAAGGAGAAGCATATCGATTCGGACCCACATGGAAGCCCCGTGGTCCCGACCAATGAACACCTGAGGAACTTGGAAGAGGTATATCTGCCAGCTCGGAGCTCGGTTTTGAGCATGGAGACCGTGGTTGAAAAGCTCTGGACGAGCAAAATGGGATAGAGACCCCGAATGGAGGATTTGATTTCTTAAGAAGAACGAAATTTTGACGCCCCACCCTGGGTGTGTTACAAAGTTTCACCAAATAATTTTATGTTTGGGTATTCTTGGATATTTGTTAATGCAAAAATGTATTAACAGTCTTACTACTCTGCCTTATTTTATGTTCGATTCCTAGATATATGACAACAAGCTAATAATAATTACCCAGTTTTGAAATAATTCACAATATAATACCCATACATGAATTCAAAGGCAAATATTGCAAGAACTAGTTGTAGCAACCATCACACGTTAAGTAATTCAACATACATAACAATAAATGAGATGTAAAGAACTCGATCTTTTATTTGTGTGGGTAATCTTGCAAATGCTTGAATGAGAGAGGTTGTAAACAACTACCAAGAATGTCAAACTCCTAGTGGTTAGAGCCCACAATAAGAGCTAGCTCTGCTACAAAGAAATATGCCCAGATATGGAGGAGTCGCCCCACCAGTCAGCCAATCGACCCACACTTCCAGCTCATCCCAAAGGAAAAAACACAGTCCAACAAATCACAAAGTATAGTCTCAGGTCTGAAATGACCCACTCAACAAGGAATAAACACTATACCAGTAGATGTTTTAACACAACAGCAAGAAAAACTCAGCCCGAGTAAGGAAACTCAACCTATATATAGAAAGAGAAATGACCCAGACTCAACTCATATGCTCAGGGAAATCACCCCCTCAGCCCACAAATTCGACCCTCAAGAAGACTCGACCTCCAACCACAAGAAATGTTGTCCATAAAAGCCAAAATGTAGCCCTGAGGTAACTCGACCTCCAAAGAATCCCAAATCAACTCCTTCAAGCAAGAACTTAGCCATTGGAAAGGAAAACTCAACTACAAATGTAAACTTCGCTGCCAAAGAAGAAACACCTAGCCACATTGAAGCACAATGAAGAAATCCAGATGATATCTTCCCATTGACCAGCCATGGTGGATAGTCTCACCATTAAAACCAATCTCAAGAAACTCTCTAGAGTTTTCGTCCTAAGAGCCAAAGCCACAAAGAGCTCTCTCAATTCAATTTTAGAAAATGATAAGTGAATAATGAGAGAGGGCGCCCCTCATTCCCCTTTTATTCTTCCGTTGAACATTTTTCGCCATTTCTTACCTTTTAATAAGTTAAGTGACTTTTCATTATCTCCATATGATCCAGATTATTTTCGACACGAAATGAAAGTGGAGATATAATAAAGAAATCTATAGAGATATATCAAATATCTAATAATATAACAGAGATTTATCAGATATATAACCATAAACACAAAGATATAATAATACACAATTTCTATTAATGAGCGAAATGTACAAAACTGTAAAAATACAGAGTGAATGACTCGCTAGAACGGTGACAACTTATCTCTGAGAAGAGATGTGACGGCTATGCTCATTTGCAAGAAGATGATTTTTACAATGAGGCTCCAAAGGCCTTTTTAACATAAATAAAATCCAAAACCCTAACCCTAGAAGATGAAAAACCAACAATTTGTGGACCCCATTTTGGGTAGTTTGGTGTATCAACTTCTCGGGGGCGTAACTTTGGAATACGATCTCTGTTTGGGGCGCATGATAGCAAGTTGGAAAGGTATCGATGAGGAGCTTCATTTTGGGGGATCAATCAAAACCTATAGTTATTATTGAGGTGCCCGATCGCGAAAAATATTTTTTTAGGCCCTCGAAATGGCCCCGGAAGTTCAGGGCCCAAAAAACTGCTAAAAATAGTAAATTGCCAACAAACTGTTTTGAGCAAGTTGGAATAGGTGGGTGGCCACCGATATACACCTGGATCAATCCTCCCTCCTTAGGAAGCAATGGTCTCCGTTGCGTTGAGTTCTCGGGGGAGAAGCGAAAGCGTTTGCTGAATCTAAATCTTAGTGAGCTGCTTGCCTTGCTGGAGAAGTTGCGTTGCTTAGCTTGTTGAAGGCTGTCATGAACTTGTTGCTAGCGGGGTTGAATCTGTTCAACCAACTTATTGTATCTTGTCTTGACTAGACAGTGTGTATGTACTATTGTAGGTGAAGAAGCAATATCTTATGTTGCTTTTGAAATCTTCTTCTCTTGGAAAGAAAGGTCTCGGGCCAAGGCTGCAGTGGTTGCAATGTCCTTCTGGTCACTTTTTGAACAAATTGTGAAGAGGCTGAATTTTGCAGTATGAGAGATTACCTTGCGGCACTGTTTTGGTGGGACAATAGTCAGAACTACCTCTGGTATCTTGTAGAGATGACTGTTGGATTTTAATCAGTTACTTTATAAATTTACTTGAACTGAAGCATAAACCATGAACAATAGCAACAATAATAACCAAGATCACAAGAAGAATAACCATGCACAGAGACACGAGTACAATAGAAAATGCTTATATTAAATTGATGTTATTACAATGATGAGAGTTTCATATATATAGAACATATGGTGACCATCCATGAAAGGATGTGTCACTTGGATAATAAGTAACTATTTATTTACTAAGTATATTTATACGTTGTATTATAAATATTATGTCATATATTATATATATATATATATGTGTGTGTGTGTGTGTGTGTGTGTGTGTGTGTGTGTGTGTGTGTGTGGAAGAATGTATTCCCGATGTTGTCCAAACATTAACACTCCCTCTCAACGAGGGAGACATTCTCAACCGAGGTTGTTCACCATAGGTACACCCTCGTGAGTGAATGTTAGCATGATGCTAACTGACACTTGGAAAACATCTCAAGCACCTCAAGTCCATATTATTCCTTGTCATGATCAAGGAAGGACTACGTCTGGGCCCATTTATCACAAGTGCACCTTTATGATAAATGAATCCTATCTCCCTTGGTCTGCA
>ML818791.1:68885-81317 GCA_009831015.1 Picea engelmannii
GTCACTTGGATAATAAGTAACTATTTATTTACTAAGTATATTTATACGTTGTATTATAAATATTGTGTCATATATATATATATATATATATATATATATGGAAGAATGTATTCCCGATGTTGTCCAAACATCAACAATGACCCCCCATAGTAACAATGACACTATGGGGTTGAGACTCATAAATAACATGGCGCTTCCACATATATGGTTGGCCCAAAAGAACATCACAGACATCCAGTGGGGCAACATCACATAACACCTCATCCTTGAAGGTTTGGATGCCGTATGACAATCAACACTGCTGGCTGACATGAAGATCTTGTCCCTGACGAAGCCACCCGATGTTGTATGGCTGCGGTTGTGGTGTTGTTGACAATCCCAACTATTGATGACCTCTCTTGAGATGAGGTTCTTCTGGCTTCCGCTATCAACAATGAAATGCAATGGGGTCCCCTTCACCCACATCTGTGAATGGAAGAGGCTCTCCCCCACTTCAAGATATGTTGGTTCTTCTGGTTGAATTGTTGCGGTCGCGACAGTAGCAGTGGGGTTTGCGTCGATGATCTGTTTTCTCCCATTATTTTCTGAATCATATTCTGAATCGAAGTTCGGCTCCTTTTCTTTGATCTCAGCCACCAATGATTGTTTTGAGCAACATTCATCAGTGTTGTGCTAGGGGCTTTTGTAGAAATCACACCACTTTCCAGTGTCCTTCTTCGTCTTTCCGTGTCCCTTCTTTTCCTATGGCTTGGGATGGTTTTCAAGAGGCTGTTTGTTAGGGCCGTATTTATCATACTTTGGTTGTTGCAGATTTGCAGACCTGAACTCCCATTTGTTATAGTGCCTAAATTTTTGCTCGATTTTGACAACATATCGATAGGCAACTCCTAGTGATGATATGTCCAGGAAATCCATTTCGGTTTGGATGTACCTATGCAGAGCCCCACGGTGTTTTAGAACCAGATGTTGCTCGGAGTCTTTGATACCCGGCTTGGTGCGCAAGGTATGGAAAGTATTTTTGAACTGCGACACTGTTTGGCCCCTCTCTTTTCGCAGTGTGGTCCATCTCATGTACTGGTTGTCATAGTTACCAATAAGGTAATATTGTTCCTTGACTACATCCACAAAAAATTTCCATGTGGGCTCAACCCCATATATTCCAGACTTCTATGTGGAACTTTCACCTAGTAAGTTTCCCACCAACATTTGACATGGGGGAGAGCCTTAAGGAGTGCGAAGGTGATCTTTTCCCTGTCGAAAAATTGTGAACAAAGAAGTAACCTTCTAGAAAATTTAACCATTTTTTTAGGGCATTCGCATCTATCTGACCTTCAAATATAGGAATATCAAAATTGAATTGTACCTTGAAAGGAGAGGTGCTTCCAATGTGGCTGCTTGATAAAGACGTGCCTACTGTTATTAGCAGGCGTTGAAGGATGTGGGTAAAATTCTTGATCATTTCGTCCCTCTGTCGCGTGAGAGCTTGCTCAAGTAACAGATTGATAGAATCTTCTGCTCCATCATTTTTCTTTTCTTCTTCCATGGAGGATTTCTTAGGCGTGCGAGAGTGATTTTCCTCAAGAGAGACAAGCTCGAGACCCAACTTGCTATACTCAGACCTCGTCGGGGACATGCATTGAAAAACGATCAAGAGCAACCTGCTCTGATACCACTGATCTAGATTATTTTCAGCATGAAATGAGAGAGGAGATATAATAAAGAAATGTACAAAGATATATTAGATATCCAATAATATGACAGAGATTTATCAAAGATATAACCATAAACACAGAGATACAATAATACACAATTTCTATTAATGAGCGAAATGTGCAAAACTGTAGAAATACAGAGTGAAAGACTCGCTAGAATGGTGGTAGCTTATCTATGAGAAGAGATGTGAAGGCTACACTCATTCACAAGAAGATGATTGCTACAATGAGGCTCCAAAGACCTTTTTAACATAAAGAAAATCCAAAACCCTAACCCCGGAAGATGAAAAGCCAACAATTTTGTGGACCCCGTTTTGGGTAGTTTGGTGTATCAACTTCTCGGGGGTGTAACTTTGGCATACGATCTCCGTTTGGGGCGCACGATAGCTCGTTGGAAAGGTATTGACGAGGAGCTTCATTTTGGGGGCTTAATCAAAGTCTATAGTTATCATTAAGGTTCTTGATCGCGAAAAAGCTTTGTTTAGGCCCTCAAAATGGCCCCAAATGTTCAGGACCCGAAAAACTGCTAAAAATAGTAAATTGCCAACAAACTGTTTTGAGCCACTTGGAATAGGTGGGTGGCCATCGGTATCCACCTGGATCACCATAGTCACTTAGGCGTCTTTTTGATTAATTACTAAATGTCACCTTTTTAAAAGTTACTTTTCCGCCTTGTGACATTAAATAATTAAGTAATTCCCTTTTCCCCCACTAACTATAGCCTACGAGAATTACTTAGGCTATTCCGTCAATATCTTGGAGAGCTCATTTGGAAAGGGACATTACACTAAACATGCCACGTAATAAACTTTTACATGCGAATTTAGATGATGATGATATGAACAATAAATTTATATAGTATAACTCTAATGTGTAAGATAAATGACTACTTGATGCCCCTGGATGGAGTGAAAGGGATGAGAACGTGTGATGCGAGGGATATTAGAGGCACATGCACACTAATCCTTCGCCTAATCCCTGAGGATCCACTTGGAGGCCCCTCCCTGTGACCGTGCACGATCATCATCAATGTTAAAAGGTGTTTGTTTTATGGTGGAGTGCTCCTCTACAATGCAGATCATTCCTTCTGTACTTTGATGGGTTTAGATGGTTTCTATGCCTGTTTTGACAATGAAGGTTCATGGTAATGGAAATCTATAGACTACGGATATCATTGTCGGCTCTTATGGACATAGTCGCCCCCCCCCCCTTGGCCAGGCTCTTCCATCTTCTCGCCTTCATCTCCTATTTCTGTGCGTCCCCATTGACTTGTGGCCAGTTGTCTGTCTAAGGAATCTCTCTTTGGCTTCATTGCTATTTTTAGGTCTTCCCCTCTCATTTTCTCCGTGCCCTGGCGTGTCCCCATGGTGAGAGGTGGCTCTTTCCATCGATCCTACACTGAATGTGGTAGGCTCATTGCATCTCGAGCGCAATTGGGATCAGAGGAATCTATTGTTATCTTTCACGCTAACACCCATTCTGATGTTCGCAGATAAACTGAATCGAATGAAGTTGACACCGAGTTCTCAAGCACTT
Source organism: Picea engelmannii (assembly GCA_009831015.1). Lineage (NCBI taxonomy): Eukaryota > Viridiplantae > Streptophyta > Pinopsida > Pinales > Pinaceae > Picea > Picea engelmannii. The sequence goes on from ML818791.1 coordinate 72,134, forward strand.
CATAGATGACAAAGTTGTGGATGTGGACATGTGCTCCTAGGTTCCATATACAAGCTCCTCTTGCACTAGGGAAACCAAGTATTACAAAACTCTAGACTTGTATTGGGTGATAAAGTCGCTAATGGGCAAGGTGTTGGTCGAGCGGAATGAGGCATACAATGAGATTCTGTTGCAGTTAGACGATGTTCAGTTACAAATCAAGTTGATCAACCACAAACTCAATCTACTAGTTGAGAAATTGGTAGGCTTGAACTTCTCCGAGCTCAATGTGGCACAACCCTAGGTTCTTGTTGCTGCAAATATCAATCTCCATGTTTAAATTTTTCGCATGTTCGATTTGTTAGTCTTTTTGTTTATCAATTATAGAGGCAGTAAGACCTTAGTCTCGCCTCACCTTATATATTATGCAGTAGTCTAGTCTACTCCCAACTATCACCATTTTGATTTGAGTTTATGGTATGCTATGGCATGTAATTTCAAAACTTATAAGTTCCTTCAAACAATGTGGATAGATAAATTGCTATTTTGTTGTCAGTTTGGTCTCCCAAGTGGTAGACCAACAACTCAGACCATGTAAGGTTTCTCTTTGTTTAATTTAAATTTTTCGACAAGCTTACAAAAAAAAGAAAATAAATGACCACTCCAAGATTAAGTACTTATAGATGAGAATTTAGTTGTTAATGCGATGAATAATAATAATAATAATAATAATAATAATAATCTATTTTTAAGGTCATGACCAAGTGAGACACCAAATTGATGTATGAGACCCCCTTGTTTGTGGGACAAGGGACCCCCTCCACCCAACGATTTGACTTGTAAAGTCTACGGAGGTATACATACCCTACCCCCTTTGAATTTGAACTTATTACCTCTTAGAAGGATAAAGGATTAATATATAAGATAAATGATTAGTCCATGATTAATAGTTAAATTCTTTGTGATTACTTGTTTGGTTTTTTCTTTTTATTCAAGATTTGTTACATGGGTGCATGTGTGTAAAATAAGAATTGGATATACCTATCTTATAATATATTGGAATAACTTGTATAATTATTGTGTTGTGTGAATGCATGTGTAAAACAGGTACATATGCCTATCTTGTCATTTCTTAGGAAAATAAGTACATGGTGATTAAATCCCTCTCCTTTATTTTTCATTTGGAATGTATTAAAGAGGAATTAAGATCATAATTTTTAATAATGAGTGAAAAATGTTTAGTCATAAAAAAAATCTCTCATTTTTTTTTTCATTTGTAATACATTAATAAGGAATTGAGTTCATAGTTTTTAATGATGAGCGGAAATTGTTTACACATTCAAAACATTAATCAAGATAATTTTTTTTAACCATAGGAATCGGTAACTCAAAGGATTGACGTGAGGTAAGCCCGAGATGAATCCTACTTAGTGCCACTATAATCTAAGGGTATATCCAATGCATCAATCCTACTCACTGCCACTCTAACCCAAGGGTATATCCAATAGCCGACAAGCCAAATATACCAAACAATTGTGACTTGGCAAGGGTCGAGGTGCTTCTATCCTAGGTGGTGTCTACCCTTCTAGCCTTATCTCAATGGGCCAACTCGTCCACTTCGAGGGAACTGAACCCGGGTAGGGAAGATAACAAACATGTTACCTAACCACAAGAACTAATATAAATATTAACGTTCATTTGGAGGACAATACCAAACCCTAGAATCCGAGGGCACAACTACAACAATATACTCGCGATGAACTCAACATGTCACTTCCATGAATTGAACCCACATAAAAAGATAAAAATCATTCTCCCAACTACCCAAACTAAACTCAATTAACAAATATCACATATTATAATAGAATATAAATAAATAAATATATATATTAAATTAAAAAAATAATTAATTACATAAATGAAATTTACTTTCAAATTATATTATAATAAAATATAAATAAATAAATAAATATTAAATTTAAAGAATAAATAATTAATTACATAAATGAAATTTAGGTTCAAATTTGATTGACAATAGACCAAAGCCTGATAAGAAATTTATCCGCAACGATTTCGCTTTCAATTTCCATCAATGCCACTTATAATCAATACCTTTAAATTTTACATGTATGGTCTCAATTAAATCCCGCTCAACTTTCTGACATATTCGACGGATTTTCAAATTGCAATTATAAAATGTAGCCGAGATTAAGATTACACTGGTTGTAATAACTTTAATGAGGTAATTGAAACGCCTTTGCAACAGCAACTCTCGAAGCGTTCCCTCCCATCAGTAGATTCGATTCAAATAACATAAAAAGAACCTCGGCTTCATCCCATTCGTTTTTCCTAAAGAAAATATTCTGCAGCAGCAACAGACTTTGAAGGACCATCACAATAGCAGCAGGCCGCTGAATAGCGAGGCATTACAATGCAGGACCCATCGTCCATATTCTGTAACCAGCTTCGCAGCTTCTGCGATCATCTTCAGTCAACGTGCAACAATCTCAAGGCTTCCATGCAGCAGCGCCCCATTCCACTCGGTAGTGTAATTATTCTCATCACCATTTATCAGGTCCATCGAATTCATTCATTCTCACCTATTCGTTCTTACACTGTTTCAGGTTCCTCATTGAATTCATCGCTGGAGGGATTGAACCGCCGTTTAACATCAACAAACCAGCAAGTAGAAGCCCTGGAATCGATGACCATCGATACGATCTCCTTTCAGGAGCTTCTTGGTCACTGCAACCAGATCTACAAACAGAACGAGTCTGCCCTTGCCGTTCTTGAGGATCGGCTCAAAGAATATGGCTATGAACCAGGTAAGCTGAATACCATAGGGTTTATGATAATCTTATGCATTTACTTGTAAAACCCCATGGAAATGTGTAAGCTAAAACCAGTAGTCTGTTATTGTTTTATGTCCTTGGGCTTCACAATGTTCTCTACATTTTACAGAAATACTGTGAAATATATAATCGTGTATGCGAGTTATTAATTGGGCATGATAAAGCCCATTGCTTTCAGTTTTCTTAATTTTTTTACATGCCTTGAGGGTCTGCACTGCAAAGATCAGACTTTCTTCAGCTTATGTCTCAGATCACAGAGGTATCGATTCCACCAAAATTGCCTGGGATTTGCACCTGGCTTCATTACCTAATACCTTTAAAATTCATGGCATGTCAATGAGGCACACTGCAACAAGAATTGAATCCCGACGATTCATTGGCCAAATTGCATATGTAATCAGTAAATTGCTAATTTTTTTAGCCTCATGTTTTTGGAAGTGCTTTAGGGAACATGCCCTGCGTGGCTGCACCAGAAAGGGCAGGCTTCCCTTGTCTTAGGTGCAAGGGCGGAGGGGAATCTGTTCCATCAAAAAACAACTGGGACTTGCATCTGGCCTCATCTGTTTGAAACTTATGCAGTGCGGGTGGGGCAGACCATAGTGAGAATGGAACCTTGGTGGATGACTTGTGAACTAATGCCTATTGGGAATTCTTAGCATTTTATGATTATGAGTTTAGAATATACTCTGCATCCTTTAAATTACTGTATGCATGAATGTTTATACAACTAGATTATGCCTATTGGGAATTCTTAGCATTTTATGATTACGAGTTTAGAATATACTCTGCATCCTTTAAAATACTGTATGCATGAATGTTTATACAACTAGATTATACCTATTGGGAATTCTTAGCATTTTATGATTATGAGTCTAGAATATACTCTGCATCCTTTAAAATACTGTATGCATGAATGTTTATACAACTAGATTAGCTAAAACCCACAGTTTCATGGGATTTTATGGTTCCGGGCCCCTGCTATTGTATGCATTCTATATTGTATTTTGAAGGCCAGTTCTACTTGTATTAATGGATAAGTTCAGACCTGAATTTTATCAGGATTGTGAATTTACAATATTTTATGCATGTACAACAAATTTTGAAATCCAACACTGCATATGTAATTGGGTATCACTTGCCATCAGGGGAAATTGATAGTGGCGATGAGCCTTCACCTTCTCACTTAAACAGTCCAAGAACAGATAAAGTTTCAGAGCTAGAGTCGTTTTTGAATCATTCCCTTTCTATTCAAACCACGTCTCAAGCATTCAATAACAGGACAGGAGCAGGAACTGCATCTTTTTTGTCGTCTACACCAGTATCTGTGAGGGATTGCAGCAGAAATGTTCTTCAAGATGATTTCATGTATCCTTTATCCTTTATGTTCTTACTAGTTTTGGTTTTAGTTCTAATAGCATTTCCTGAATATATAGTTGTCTAATCAATCATTTTGTAAAAAATCAAATATTCTTTTTGATTTGCTTTAAAGCTATTGATTTACATTTCCTCGCATCCATTGAAGTCCTTCCGAGAAACTGTTCAGGCTTGTTTCTCTTTGTGAGTTCCTCTCTGGAATGTATCTTGTTAGTTGCAAGATTAAGAGCAGCAGTTCTCTTCTTAAAGTAGCCAGTGGTAATCAAACAATTCCCAGTGGTAATCAAACAACTCAGGAGTTCAGAACTTCTTTGAATTATACCCTTCTTATTGGGGGTGAAACCTTAGCCAAAACTTTCATTCCAAGGGCAAAATATTCACAACCTCTTCATGATCAAATGCCCTTGTGGCATTAAATTATACCAATTTGGTGTCTTGTTGGAACTACAATATGACAGGCTACTCTTCTTTTGCTATTGAAAATAAGTTCTTCTGTTGAACCTCAAGCATTGGTTCATTACTATATAGTATATAGCATAGTAGCAACATTTGAATATGAGTTCATTTACAATTTGATATGGAAAAATACGTAATGAAAAAATCCAGTATGGCTCCAATATGGAAGTATAGATCTCATAGATACGAAAATATGCATTTTGTTTCAAATTTTAGAAGAATTTCAGCCTCAAGAATGCCCATTAAATCAGAAAAAAAATTAGTTTTAAAAATTTGCCATTACTTTATATTTATAGATATTTTAATTTTTTTTTTAATATTTTTGAGGTTTTTGGGCTGTTTTTTTTTGGGTTTATCAGTCAACAGGTATCCACTATCAAATACATGAGGTATATTATATCAAATTCATGAGGTATATTATCAAAGACGATCAAAAGTAAGTTGACTGTACAGTCTCCATATTGTACGGAAAATTCACCGAATTTTTTATTAGTGCCGAATATCCATACAGCAAAGGCCAGTATGGCCGAATCTTGCTACTATGGTATTTAGTTCTTATATTAACAAAATTGATCTTTTAGTGAAAATTATGTCAGGCATGCCCAAGTATATCTATATCTATATATGTTTGAGTGTTTAAGATAGGTTTTCATTTAATTATTGCTTTTGTCAACCTTTAAAGTTACTATTTTCACTATATCTTTTTCAGTTCTGAAATGATATGTTTCAGGTAATTGCAAAAGTAGCTTTGTTGGTTGAAGACTTGGAAGAATTTCTGACAGAGGAAAATGTAATCCAGCATAGCTGCAAACTATTATTTAGTAAATTTAGACATTATTTAAATCCTTAACATCCTTAGGTTTGAGGATTCTGTAAGCTTACAGGACCTTGGTCTTTCAGATGCATGCCTTGCCACTTTGGCTGGTGAAGGTTTGTGACTGATTTCTCATTTTCCGTCTTTTACCTGCTTGAGCTTTCGTTTTCTCTATTTTGAGCACCAATCTCATTCATTTAAAATGTGCTACAGCCAACAAAGGAAATTATAGTCGTGAGTATTCTCCTGCTCCGTCAATGCTACCAAGGTATACAGAGTAGCTTGTATAATGTTCAATCAAATGCATGGAAATGTTGCACGGACATTCTTTGTACTCATAATAGACAAAATAAAGCATTGAATTATTTTTGATCCGTACTTTCTATGCATACAGTCACAAGAGCAAATGTCAAGATAAGGAGCTGCCTTCTGATCACCTGAATTTCCCAGATTTCCTGTCCAAATCACATCCTTCAAGTAATACCTGCCAAAACTCTTCCAAGTTATTAGAATTCTGGGTATCCTTTTAGGTGCTTGCTGAAATTCTTTTTACAGAAGCTCACTTTGAACCTAATATTCAATTATTCCGTAGCAACAGGGCTGCCATTTGGCATGACAATTGGCTGAGACTATGATCCGGATTTTGGTAGCAGAGGATTTACAACAAGTGGAGACAACTAGAGAGGGAACTGCTGGAGATTCTATATTACCGGTTAGCAAAGCTGAATATGACAGAACACCATCATGGTTAAGGGATCTGGCATCGTGGGAGGTAAGAATTCTTTATAATTAATTCCTGTTACTTGATTCAGGCTCAAGATTGCCCTTCTGTAATTATTTTCACATGCACTGCTTTCTTCTTCTCTAGTACCGGAAAAATGCTACTGATCCTTAACTGCTAAAACCCAAGCTCAATTGTTTTTGTTTTGTTGCTTCTGTTTTAAGTTGCCTATCCAAATATTTTCTTTGTAAGTTTATAAGGAAAATAGTGATCACCATGGTATGTGTCTGAAAATTTTCTCCACACTTTTCTGTAAGAACCAAGTAGGTTACATCAATGAAAACTAGTTAACTAGCCTAGTTGCTTCTAGTATTTCAGTCCTGATTTTGGGAACAATGACCAAGATACTTCATTCACAAGTCATCCTTACATCTGTAACATAAGTCTTTTAACCTACATACAATGAACCTTGTGGCAAAGGTTGCCAGTATACCTTTCCATTAAAACTTGCAGGCTACCTTTTCTGTACTAATGGGAATTTCCCCATTAACCATTGCTTCTCTAATCACCATAACAAAAGCACATCACTATCTAGATAAGGTCTGTTTATATTATGGTTTGATGTTATCTTGGGTCATTCCCCAATAATTATTCATTTTTTAGTCAACAAGAAAGTACATCATCTTATAGATAAAAATGAGATGTTTCATATTGTAACATAAATATTTAATATCTTTTACATGCCTACAGTATTTTCTGAAAGCCAGTTGTTCAACCTTCAAAGTAAACTCATCATACAGATGATTCGAGTTTGAGGATTGAGTGACTTATTAGGAAACAGAATGATACAACACAACCCAAGGTAACATAAACATGAAAGCAGGGATGGGCTTGAATTTATTTATATGATTAATTTATAAAATAATATCGAACTCTCATGAGCTCCATAATGAAATAGTGTGTTGGACAATTTCTAAAACGTCGTGGGATGAAAGAATTTGTCATCTTTGCGATATTAAGGTGGAGGATGAAAAGCACTTAGAATGTCCTGCATATGCCCACATTAGTTCTAAATTTCAAAATATTTGTTACAAGACCGACCTCTTAACCTTTTAAATCATCAAAACTATGGATATTTAGGAAAGCTTCTCATGAAGCTTTTCAAACATATAAACAAAATTCTAAAGCAAACCAAGTAATTCCTTACATTATTTTATTTTTTCTTTCTTAAGGTCTGTTAGACTAAAGTTGGTCTCAATGGATGTTAACAATCATCATCATCAAATGATTGTTTTGTAGAGAGCAGTTGAAAGCGAAGGATGACTCAAAATTTAAGAGGAGTTGCGAGTAATGTGGCTGAGTATTGGCTGTCTAAAGGCCACATTACTCGCATAAGTAAAATCTTGATGATATTGATAGGTTGCAATGCCATTCTGTTTCTGAATATACCTTTGCAGTTGTATAGAACTTATCCAATAATTCTGTCTATTAGTCATGTGAAGGGCGTGTAAAATTATTAAGATTTGCTCAAGCCTATTGGATTTTTGTTGTGTCGTTTGTTGCAAACTTCGAAGTAGAGACTATCAAAAGTTCAAAACATATTTTTTGGTGCGTGCAGAGTTGCTTGGGTTTGGGAGTGGTTTGCCTTTGAAAACACCATTTTTTTATCGGTTGCCTTCATTGGAATATAGTCATATTAGGAAAATTCAAAAAAGTAGATGATTAGGTTGTTTGACAAAGTAGTTTGGAACATCACAAGGTTGAAAGGAATTTCCTTTTTATAGAGAAGGCAATATCTAGGTTACATTCAATGGAGATGGTTCTCCTTTTCATTTAGGGAGACTATGATGTCAGAGCAGAATTAACAGCTCAAGATTTGTCCAGAATTATGATTTTTTGTATTGATGTAGACTTTCTTGAGAATGGGGCTAAGGTGGATTTTTTGGCACTTCTTGATTATGTAGGGAAGGGTAGTCTATGTAACAGTAGCATGGCTCATTGATATATGCTTTGATGTATTATATGTATGTTTAGTAATGTAATGTCTGATGCACTTTCAAAAAGTAAAAATTGAGATGCATGGAGATGTGTCCCAAGTGTCCCTCGTGTATTGAGATTTTGGGGGGCAATGTGGGGACGTCCCTTCTTTTTGTTGATTCACAATGGATGCCATTGGACTTTGGAGCATGTCTTGTGACAGGGGTCTATCCCTAGAACGTCCCCTACTAAATGAGATGGTGGGATGGGTCAAGAGGATGCAAATGCGTCCTTGTAGCATTAACATTTCAAAGAAAAACGATCATTTACAAATTGTTTTTGTTCTATTCTCATCTATATTGGGCTGAACAATATCATGGATTAATGTTCTTTGGGATTTGTTATATGCCTAGATGTTGACGCTTGCCAATTCTCTTTGTTCGTCTCAAATGCACGAGTGACATTTTGCATGCTAGACTTGGTGAAAGAGGCTATAAACATTTACTAAAATCCTAATGTGTAATCATTTTAGTGTTGGTTTTGGAAAGGCCCTTTTATGAGATGTCTATAGACAAAGGGTCACACAATGATGTAAAGATACATCTTTGTATTTTCATTTGGATATATCAATGAGAAAGCATTAATTCACACATTTCAAATAATCTAACCAGATGTAACTTTGTCCATATTTATGAATGGTATTTTTTTTAACAAAAACTAATTTCTATTAATCATCATAAAAAAATACTTAGAGGTTATATTTTTTCTTAGTGCTTGTGATTGGGCTATAGGCATCTGATATACAATACAAAATTAGGTGATGGAGTACCATACTACATAGGAAGCTAACATATTTGTTGACCTTAACGATTGAACAAGTTTGGGGATTAAGGCATATATCGAACAAAATAGCCCCTTTAAATTAAACAAGAGCTTTTATCTTCATAAGATCTCCCAAAAATAATAAGGATTTTTGTGCCTCCATGAACCATAAACATTATTTTCACTCAA
>ML818792.1:0-55010 GCA_009831015.1 Picea engelmannii
TATTAATATAGTGGACCTAGTCCACCTTACATTGAATGACCACATTCCCATATATTAAATGAATTCCACTAATAACACATAACTACATTCCCATTGGGTACCTCCCTAGGTACCCCATATTACCTCCCTAGGTATACCACAGGTTTGTTGTCCAATAACTCCCATGACTCGTCCTCTGGTTTCTCAATGTCCCTACGTCCAAACCCTATCTACTAGTTGCTCCATTTGTGCTTACTTGTTGTTCAATGTGCCCCACAACCTTACCCTAGTTACTGGGTGCACCATGAAATTGTTGGAATATATTATTTAATTCCCACATTATGTGCAGGAGATTTGGTTTCCTAAGAATAACTGACACAGTGTCATCACATAGATTGTCATGGGCCAATAAAAATATTTAGTTTGATTTTGATTCATAGTTTTAACTTAAGTTATAGGTTTTAGGTCCCTTTCCCATAACATTTTTTCATTTTTTGGCATGAATAAATTATGATTAGTTTGATTTTAGTTTGAAGAGTCATTGAGTCACATCTTTCAAAATTGGTCATTATCACCTTGACATGTCATTTTCTCCATGTTGTAGCTGACTCATCCTCTTTTCACTCATCTCGTTAAAATGTCAAATCTAGTCTGAGTTCTAAGATGCCAACTCACTAGGAGAGTTCATAGCACTTTCAAAGTACATATTTCATTTATAGTCGTCATTGCTCTTAAAAGGTCATGTCATTGGAGATCTCCTTGATTTCAGATTTGATTTTTAAATCAATATTAAAGGATTATTTTTATGAATGTATTAATTGTTTTCTCCAAGTGTGCAAAGCATCCTCCAACTTGGTGTTGTGAACTGGTGTTACAAACAGGCATTGTGCACTTCACTGTGAACTGGTTGTAGGGGGTGAGTTGGTGGTTGGAACACTTGCAGGAAATCGTGTTCCATTCGTAAGATATCAGCCTCCAACTCCATGCTACCAGGCACTTCATGAGCTTGTACACCTTGTTTTAAGGCCTGGAAAGGGGTTAGTGGCTTTTCCTTTTATGGCGTTGCAAACTATCTCAAAGACCTGTAACTAAGATCCAAAACTTTCTCCCTATGCTATGAATATTATCTCTTGAAAAAATATGCATCCCTAGGCTTGAGTTACCCTATATTATGATCCTTGGCCTTTGGATCGCTCTTTTCATACAACTTTGTCAAAACCCTATCTTTGGCGCTGCGAACTCTGTGCAATCTGCCAGTGCTGCGAAATCTTTGTTCCAACATCCTTTGCAAAGTATCCTTTAACCAATTCACCATATATTCACAATACTTTTATGAAGATAACATCATTGTTAAACATTTTCATCCTTACTTAAAAGCATTGTCATTGTGAGAGGTCTGTGTGGATTTTTCTTATTGATTCCAATAGTCATTTCCTTTGCTTCCCTGTTGTCCATTGTTTGTAATTATTTAGTACTGTGACAAAACCTTCCTAGCTAACACTTATGGATAATCAGCAAAAGAAGGTTCAGAAAGGTGGAGACATTGTGAGAACAGAGCCTTATGATATGCAGTTATTTGTTGAGGAACCCCTGATCAAGGAGGTCTTCCAAAGAGTGGGTTGTATTAATTTATGTCATAAAATGTAGAGGGGGAACCAGAGGTGGCTAAAGAATCCACATTAAACTTTGATGTAACCAAGAACAAGGTTGGGATACTAGAATTTGAGGTATCTAAGAGGACCATATCAGCATCCACTAAGTTACCTAGTACTGGGGAGAGATGGTTCAATGCCATGACCTTGAATGTTTCCTTTTCAAGGGAATTCCTCAACTAGAATACCAAGAAGACAATTTATCAAAGGGTGTGCCCAAAAACCATATGTTGGAGGGTTTTGATAAAATTTTGAAGACAATTCAAAGAAAATTTACCTGTGAAGGGATATTTAACATGATCTATCAATATCACATAAGGCTACTGCTACACTTCATAGGGAAAGATGTTATCAATCTTCCTTTCTACTTGTTCATAAGTATTGGAAAAAATTCTAATAGGGTTCAGGCTAAGTCTAAGGCTATTGATACAAGTGTTTTTCAATCAGGACTCATAAATATGTTGGTGATAGATTAATTAAGAAATAGAAACATGGAATGGGAAGAACTCATTACTTCTTCAAACTTTCAGCTTAACATTGCTCCTACCCTACAGTTTAACGTACAAATCCCTCTTCAGGTTGACAAGACTGTATATTTGGAGATGAATAAGAAAAGGAAGAGCATTGGGTATGCTAAGAAAGATAAAGAAACAAAGGAACATGTAGAAGAAGGAGGATCTTATAAGTCCCCACAAAGAGAGGTTTCACCTTTTCCAACTCCTAGTCCAGTGGAGACTCCTTTAACTAGAGCCACGGGTCTGAGAGGGATAAAGTTATTGTTCTCTTCACCACCTGCTGCAAACAAGGTCAAGGCCAGGAGACTTGTTTCTAGAGAATCATGAAAATAGGAAATCATTGTGGAGAAAGTGTTAGTGAGAGCCCCCATCCAGAGAAAGGGTAAAAGTGTGCCTATCAAGGAGCTCATTGAAATTGTAGACATAACTACTCCTCCAGAAAATCCTACCTTTAAGAGGCTAAATAGATAGCTTAAAGAGGCAAGGAATGAAATTGATAAACTAAAAAGGGAGGAGTTGGTTTAAAATAAGAAGTTAAATGATATTATGAAGATGTATCGTGGAACTCTTGAAAAGGATAATTTTATAGCTAAAAGATTTCAACCTCTCCACGGGCAGCTTATAAACTTGTACAAACAGAACATAACCTACCAGAGTCAGATCATAAGGCTAAATATGGAGTTGCAACCTTTTAGAGAGGATATGGCCAAGAATAATTTGGATATATTAGCTAAAGATGCCACCAGGAGGAGCTCCAAAGTCAGAAAGTGAAGAATAGGGACACCTTGATTCATACCATTTTTTATAGTTTTTTGTTTTGGTATTTTGCTAATTAAAGACAGTCATGTTTGATAAGTCAGGATTTAGTTGAGGGTGTGTTAATATTTCATGTGTATTATACCACTATCATATATTATTATAGAATTTTTTGACACGTGGGATAGTTTTGGAGTGTTTTGATTCATTTTCAAACAAACAGAGTAGCTATAGAAGAGTTCGCAGTGCCTAGCGCTACGAATTGTGCTGCGAACTCTTGATTTGGAATTTATGGAGGAATAAACGGTTTCCAAATGGGAATATAAGGTTATGACAATTGTTATAAGTTATGTTGAAGGCTGGAGGGAAATCTGACAAAGAGATATGTGCTCAGATCACACATCATCAAGCACATTTAATATGATCAAGGAGGTTAACAACATGAGCCTAGTTTTTAGCAGTTTGTTACTCTTTTGTTGAACAGTTGTTGTTAGTCCACCTTTAGGTGTGGGAATCCTATGCAAGAAGGGGAATTCGAATTGTAAATTTTTAATTGACATCCTAAGCTATAAAATAGATATTGAAAATCATTGAAGGGTTTGAAGGATTGTAATGGGACTCGTGCTTTTTTGAAATTTTGAAATTATAGATCCATCTATGGATTTTGTGTATCAGACTTGAGACTTTTTGATTAATAGAAATCAGTTTCTTTCCATTATCTTATCTCAATCTTACTATTATTTTACTGTCATTTGAATGATTCATTTGATTTATTGTATCTGTATTGCAATGGAGGTTTCGTTGTGATGTTGATATGATTTTCTCAGAGTTTATATTTTGATTAAAGAAGTTCTTACGTCAAAATACTTTCCCCAGATGTGTTCTAGTATTTCTTGATGTGAGTGGTTGACATTTTTCATTTTCTCATTAATCCTTCTATCTATCCATTCTACTCTGTAAAACCCTAATCCAAGTTAGCCAAGACCTCATTTGTTGATACATCGTTTCTGGAACCTTCTGTGATTTTCACTGTTCTGACTGAGTTTTGATCCATTTGACATCATCATAAAAACTTATCTTTAAACCTACTGATGGGTGTTGATCTCACACTTTAGCAATCAAAGTGTGACTTCTAGTTCTAACATTCTTGGAGTCATTGTCTGGGAATGGATTGAAAACATTTTCCTAGGATTGAATGACAAAGAAAATATTGATTATGAGGGTGTAGAGTGATCAGTAAATTGAAGAGTGCAGTTTTCATTTGACGAATCCATTTTTTCAGTTATGGATCCTAAAGGTAGACACACGAGGTCTACTCCACATTTACCTATGGCTACACATGAAGCTGACCCAGAGAATATCATCAAGAAAGGAAAATCTTCTCAAGAAGGATTTCCTACTACTATTTCAGGTACTATTGGAAACTTTCTTGATTCTACCTTAAAATCACCAGTAGTTGTATCTAGTGATCCTCTTTTACCTTTTGTTGAAACTCCTAAAAAATTAGATACTGGATATTTCCCTGTAGAGTATTCCTCTTTTTTCCCCCAGTTGAAAGAAGAAAGATTTGAAAATTTTGAAGTGCTTGCCTCACCTGATGTTGTAAATTGATTTAGGCTTGAGAATCTAGAGGATTTTCATTCCCTACGTTCTCCTTCTCCTCCCTCATTTAAATTTGTTGTGACCAAATAAGAAGGAACCTCATTTCCCTTGGAATTTTCACCATCATCTTCCAAGACTCAACCTTTGTTTGTTAAAAATGAAACGTCTCCATCATATACTCTAATTGAAACGTCTCCATCATATACTCTTACTTATCCTAAACTACCCATCATACAAATTGTAGTTGTACTAATCAAGTCTCCCCCTAGTTCTCCTATACTTTATAATCCTCCTCTTCATAATCAAATGGCAGGTGCAAACCCTCCTAGAAATAAGATGGATTCCATAGTGGCTACTAGGTATGCTCCTCTTGTCCTGCCTCGGCCTATGAATTATCTCCCAGTAGAAGACTATCTTAAGTACATGTCCAAGTTCACAAGAGAAGAGGAAATAACTGCAGAGGAGCATCTTACATCTTTTTATAGCTATGTTGATAATTTAAACATTGAAAATGAGGATGTATGGATGAGAGTCTTTGTATAAATTTGATGGTGAAGGCAGGAAATGGTTTAGGGGCTTACCTCTTGGATCAATTGTTACTCCTTGACTTTTCTTAGATGTTACTCCTTGTTGGTTGAAACATCGAACTTGTCTTTACTCAAGTAATTCGCATAGCGTATCCCACATTTTTTTACTTGGGATTGATATATTAAGTAATTTTCTGTATATTTCATCCATATCTATTTACTTGGAAAGAGTAGGCTTAGTAATGAAAATATGTTTGATTTCATGTTGAATGTTCAAGTTGAACTGTAATGTCTCCAGGAAAGCTTTACGAGTAATACTTCCATGTATTCCTACAAACTTTGAATTGTCCTTTGCCACAGTCTTCAATTTCTAGTTGTAATTGGGCAGAGTGATCAATTTGTCATTTAGCACCAACAATCCAGGAATCCATTTATTGTGTAGCACCTCAAACTTTGAAGAACCTTTGCACACCTATGTCCATAACCTGAGACTTTTCCTCCAGCTGCAACATGAGGCCTTTCTTGGTCAAAACCTTCTTTATTTCTAGGATGGTTTTAGTTCTATCCTCAATCTCTAGCTCTTCTAACTCCAGTTTATTTTTAGAGTTTAGAAACTTGATGAGCTTTGTGGCCTCTGTTGTATTTTCTCCTAATTCTTCTTTGATAATTTCAATGGATCCTCTAGATTTTTGGATTAATTCATGCTACTAAAAAATGATCTGAATAGAGGGAAAAATATATGTCATGGATCTGTTGATATCTATCTATATGTTTTCCTTAGCTTGGGGTAAGGTGTTTTACATGGCTATTTCTTTCCCCAATTGTTGTAGTTGTTGGCTGAGCCTTTCAGACTTGTGAATTTCTGCCTAATGAGAAGCCTGGAACATTGCTTCCATTTCCTGTCAGGGATGATTTTAAGGATGGAAATTTATTTTAAAATGTAGAAACCTTTGCTAATATTACTAATTTTTCATATGCCAACTATAAATGATTGGCGATATTTTTGTAAAAATATTCAAATTTCTAAGGATTTTATATAGTTTTTATAAAATTTTGGTGATTTTTAAGGTAAAATAATTTTATCCTATAGAATTTGGGTGAATCATTTTTAAAATAGTGAATCTCGTTTTTTGAAAAACCATGGAAAATTAGCCCATGAGCGAAATTTATCCCCTAAAATCATCCCTGTTTCCTATAATGTCTTTACCTCCTCCTGTAATTTTTTAATTTCTACCGCTTGTATGGACATATCCTCCATAGAGTTCACTAGTTTATCAGAGGCATTTGAAATTTGTATTGGGATTGTTGTTGGGATTTATGTTGATGTAGACACTTATTTTGTTATGATCTCTGTCAGAGGCATTTCATCTAGTGGAATCATGGCCAGTTGCACATTGTTCTCTTTTTCTTTGATCATCTTGTCCATCTCTGCTTCCATTTCCCTTATTTGTGTGTTTTGTTCCATGATCAATTTTAACATCTCCTCTTTTTGGATTTCTATCTCAACCACTTCTTTAGTTTGTGAATATTAAGTGGTTAGAAGCTTCATTTGTTTCTGAGTGTTGTTATATCGTCATTATTTTTCTTTATCAATTCCTATTATGCTTTGACATTTGTTGGATCATATCCAATCTTGAGAACTAGCTCTTCTAATGATTTGATATTAGTATCTTTGGCCAAAGAGGAGATCTTTTCAAGATTTAATTTTGACTGGATATTATCCAGGGATACCTGCAATTTAGAAGTAGTCATTAAGGTATTTTTCAGAGTTGAAAATATCATCTCCCTTGTCTGTCTATGCATATCCATCTGGTCCACAGGATGGACATCTTTTATATCAAAATCAAAAGCATTCTTCTTATAGTCTGCTACTATCTTTGGATTGGGAACTTGTGCCTGTAAGAATTCCATTTGCATTATTCCCTTCTCTGTGTCAAACGATGACAACAGTATGTGCTGCACAGTAGAGGTCTGTTTCCATAATTGGGTGTAAGTTTTGTTATTGAGAAGCTCATTCCTTTGCTTGATTTCCTTATTTTTGTCAAAAATATCTAACTGCTTTTGTCCATGAATTGATTCAGCTTTCATAATTGTGTCTGGATTTCTTTGAGATGATGGTGATGATGGAGAACCAGCAAACAAATTTTTTGACTGGTTTGAAGAATGTGGTCCCTCCAAAACTATGGTGGACTTCATTTCTCCTTCCTTCAGCAAATTTGTTGTGTGACTAGTTTTAGGGCTCTTTCTGTATACCTAAAAATCTTCAGTTGATACCTCTGTGGTTGAAGGAGAAACTCCCTTCCCTTCTTGTTTTTGAGGTGTAGTAGTCCGTGAAGTGGTTAAGGAGATAGGTTGCTCCTATGGTTCTTGCAATGTGTTTGCTTCCCATTCATCCTGGTTCATATACCTTTCAACCTCTGGCCTCTGTGTGTGCACATAGGGAGTGGTATTTTGTTTGATCCTGAGTTCATAAATGATGCAAAATGGGTCATATGACCAAGTGAAACTCAAAGGAAACTTAATTTGTTTCAAAAGGTTGTCTTCTTCTTCTCCTGTTGCTCTATTGTTGCAAATGAAGGCCCAATCTGAGTTTTGATTTTGAATTGGGATTTATTCATTTCTACCACAAAATAAATTTCATCGGAATTAATCATTTGCCTTATATAATCCAATTCAAAAATCCTCATTGAGAGGTATTTAGGAAATTTGTGTGGTGCCAGATCACATCCATACACTCTGATCTCTATGTAGTTCTGGTATAGATACTAGTTGCTTATCCTAGCCTGATCAGATAGGTGCATAACCTTCTGATTCTCTTCACTAATCCTGGGTTTTGTGGTGTTGTTCAGTAAACAAGTGGTTGGGAAGATGAATTGGTCAATGAAATCCTTGAAGTTGTACTCTGTTGAGTTCTTCCTCACCAATGAGGTCCAGAATATGACTGATTGTGGGCTTCTGTGCTCATTTAACTTCTGAAGTGAAAAAGGAAACATGTCTTCTTGATAAAATAAGAACATATAAACCAACATTGATGAATATTTGAACATTCCTTCAGTTGAAAACTTAAGGAATTTCTCATGAATGTTATCAGCCAGGAATTGACTGAAATTGAACTTCACTGTAACCTTTGCTTCTGTAGAAAATATGGACAAAAAACCCATAATAGGTTCATCTACCCATTCATCGGAATAGTAACCTAACATATATGATATGATGGATATGATTTGGTTTGATTTTATTGTAAAAATGGAAGAGGGGTATGGTGGATTCTTCTTGGGTAATTGGGCATCTTCACAAAGGAAGATTTCAAAGATATGGGCTCTCTGGGGAAAGTTTAGTTTCTGGAATGGGTCATTTAGGGCTTCGATAGAGAATGGGGTGGTTGAGTCATTTTTAGGGATTTGTAACATTTGGTCAAGGGTTTCAAAGTTAATTTTGAACAGTATTTTACCAATGGGAGAGGCAATGGCTCTTTGGTCGAGAAAGTAATTGGCTTGACATCTGAGGAAAAATTTTGGGAAATGATACATCTGAGGAAACATATACAGGTGAAAATTGGACTCCCAGACTCCAATTTCATCGCTATGGTCGAGGAAAATCTCTTTCAGCCAGGCATGCAATTCAAATAAATTGAATTCGCACCTCGATTTTGTAACCTTGTAGTCCTTGTCTGCCAGAGGGATGTGGTCTAGGTCGACGAGAGGGGAAATCATTGGGTTCTCATATGTGTTGGCAGGCTTGACCTTGGGAGCCATAATTGACAGAATGAACAATAAAGGATGGAGATACAGTAATTATCGGAAAAGAGATTCACCCTTTGACAGTGAGAGATGGTGGTGGCATTTTGACAGCTTATCTTGGCATGGTATTCACGGTGTCTTACTCGAAAAATAGTGTAAAGGGATGAAAATAGGGGTTTTAATATGCACAATGGATATTAGTTATGGCACGGGGCCGTTACGGGACAACTAACGGTCATGGGGAAATCTTTAATTGGCTAACGGGTATGAGGTGTGGGACATGTGGCATGTAGGGATAGGGTAGCTGTGGAAGGGAGAGTTAGCGGTATTAGGCTTTGGTTTGGCAGATTTTGGAGGGAGGGGGGGGGTCAGTGGTAAGTGGAAAAAAGAGGGGGGGTTGTGAAACACTGAGGAAGCGCCACGTTAGGTGGGACCCCGGTGGAGAAAACTACTTTTCGGACCCCACTCTGCCAATAAAGGTAGGTATGTCGGGGGGGGTGAAAGAAAGTGATGGTCATTGATCGGGTATGGGATGGTACCACCGATGGATATTAGCAAGAATATTATGCGCTACGAGAAAAAATGTCTTGTCAACTTCCGACTTTGGATAAAAAAAATGTTTCATAAAATCAAAGAGTTTTGTTTTTTAAATCTTTGTGATTCCATTTATTTTCCTATGCAAAACTAATCTATTTCAACACTTAAGCATGCATTTTAATGTGCAAACCCTTTCAAATTTCTTTGAAAAGAAAACTTACCTAACGTATCTTCTAACTCATTAATCCAACTTAAATTGTTGGATTAATTTATTCCTCTACCTAACTACTTTGGAGAAATTTATTCTCTAACCTAACAACAACAATTTAAAATGTTTGATCATGATTAGACTATATGATTCAAACTTATTTTTCTTTGATGGAGTTTTCTTGTTTTTTCTCTTTTTTTATTTTTCTTTTATTTTCTTTTTTCTTTTTCTTTTCTTTTCTTTTATACCCTCTTTTCATTTTTTACTATATATATATATATACACACACACACACACACATTATCTTTTAATTTTTCTTTTTTGGGAAATCATTTGCAGAATGAAGTATTATTTACATCATAAGATCACTGAAAGAGAATAATTCAATCACCATCTGATACTATGAATTATAAGACTATAACAGTGGCTCCACTTGGGGATGGTGCTCTCCATGTGAGGTGCCAAGAACCAGTGAGTGGTCTCTCTGAATCATCTTCTCCAATAATTTATGCATCTGATTTGTTTTATTGGAGTTGTAAACCTGGTGACAACTAACCAAGAGCTTAGGGCCTTCTCTTTCGGGCTTCAACTTCTGATACAAGTCACCCACTCATGACAGTGAAAAAATAAAATGGTATTTACAATGAACTTGGGTGATAAATTATTTTATTCCAATGAAAAGTAATGCTTGAGCCTTCTGCCATTAACAGGTCCACGTGGCAGATCTGGTCCATCCATAACCTTGATCAAGAATGCATTGTTTCCTCTGTAAGCATGGATTATGTAAGTGCCTTTCCATATATTCTCAAATTTTCCATGCTTACCTTTCTCTTCTTTACTTGGATCCCATTTCAATACTTTGTCTCCTATCTGGAAATCATCGGCCTTGGTTCTTCTATCATAGATTTTCTCATTGTTTTCTTGGATCACTTGAGTTTTGTTGTAAACATATTCTCTGGACTGTTGCAGCTAGATGGTATGATTTATTCTCCTCTGGATGTCATTTGTTTATGCATGTACTTATTACAATATTTTCATGACAGGGACACCTAAAGAAGTGGGAAAAAAAACATTCGTTTCATAACCAACTGGTATGGGGACATGCCAATTGATCTCTTAGTAGTAAGTTTGTCTACCCATAATGCGTTGACCAGCTTGTTGTGCCATGACTTCTTGTTATCCTACAACAACGTTTTGATGATATTGAATATACTTTTGTTGGCAGACTCTGCTAATCCATTCCCCTTAGGGTAATAGGCAGTAGAGTGTCCTAAAGTGATTTGATACTTGCTGCAAAACTCCACCATCTTCTTTGATTTGAATGATGATGCATTGTCAGAGACAATATTCTTGGGGCATCCAAACCTTGAAAGAATGTTAGTTTCTAAAAATTTAATAATCACAACATCAGTGGATTTCCTAGTAGGTACAACTTCAATCCACTTGGTAAAATAGTCAATGGTTGTGAGGATCCATTTGTGTTGGCCTGATGAGGGTGGATGAATTTCTCCAATGAAATCCAAACCCCATTGTTGAAAAGGAGTTTCAACTAAAATCAATTTCAAGGGTAAAGGCAGGAGTTTCATTTTTCCTTCAAAGATTTAGCAGTTATGACATGAGGTCACTTTTATATGGACATCTGCAAATAAGCTTGGCCAATAAAAACCAACTCTTTTGATTTTTTTGGCAGTATCCTTCCAGTTCAAGTGTCCACCACGGTCTCCTTCATGAAATTCCTGCAAAACTTTATTAGTCTCATATTTTAATAAATAGTTTAGTAAAATCCCTTCAACATCCCTCCAATATAAATTGCCATCCAAAATATAATATTTCACAGCTTTGAGTTTAAGAAACCTAGATTAGCCTTGGTCAAACCAGGACGAGCTTGTAAATGATGTAAGACAAAAATCAGGTATGCATACCAGTGAGAGGTTGAATAATCCTTTGTAACTTGTGGAGTCGCCTGCTCTTCTTCATGTTCATCCAGTGCAGCTAGAAAATTTATATACAAAGAATGAAAATTAGATTCAACCATTAATTTAGCTAATCCTTGACCCTTAATGAGATTGGTAGGTTTGATTTCAATGTTATATTCAAGGATAACAACAATCCATTTTCCCCTCTTCCCATCAGGACTATTTTGGTTCAAAATGTCTTTCACCATGGAGTTTGGGACATAAGCAATTATATGTGAATGGAGGATGTAGACTCTAAAATGTTTGATTTATTTTACCATAGCAAAAGCCTGATTTTCCATGATGTTGTATTTCAATGAATAATCTCTTAGATATTGACTAAATAAAGCAATAGGCAGTTCATGCCCTTCATCATTTTTCTGCAAGAGTGTTGTTGCAATAGTATGCTTAGAGGAAAAAGAGAAAAGGAGGAAATATTTTGTGAAATCAAGGCTGATAAGCATAGGGGCTTTTCTTAAGGATTGTTTTACTTGATCAAATGAATGTTTTTCTTCTATGGTCCATTTTATTTTTGTGTCTTTCTTCAACATGTTTGTTATATTTCTTAGAAGTTCTATCGGATTAGGGATAAATCTCCTTAGAAAGTTTATTTTTCCAATGAAAGATTGTAATTCTTTTAAGTTTCTAGGATGATCTATCTTTTGAATAGCTTCAATTCTACTAGGATAAATTTTGGTTCCATCCTTTGAGATGATATTCCCTATTAGTTTGCCCTCTTCTAGGCCAAACAATGTTTTCTTTGGATTGAGGGAAATTCCAAATTTCCTGCATTTTTCAAAAACTCTTCTCAGGTGGAGAAAATGTTCTTCATATGTTTTTTAAAAAATAGTGATATCATCCAGGTATATAACAATGAATATGCCTAGTTCATCCATAAAAGAAATATGAATTTCTCTTTGAAATGTAGCTCCATCATTCATTAAACCAAAAGGCATTTCCACATACATGAAAGTACCTCAAGGTGTGGTAAATGTTGTTTTTCCTTGATCATCAGGGTGGACTAAAACTTGATTGTAACCATAAAAACCATCTAACAGAGAAATTCTACTAGGCCCAACTACCTTCTGCAAAATATGATCCATTTTTAGCAAGGGGTAGTTATCTTTAAGAGAGACTTTATTGAGGTTTTTGAAATCAATGCACAGTCTCATTTCTCCACTCGTTTACCTAGTTGGAACTAAATTTGATACCCATTTAGAAAATCTTAGTGGGACAATGATCTTAGCATCATAAGTCTTTTTTATTTCTTTTTCAATCAGAAGCATCAATTTTGGGTTAATCTTCCTAAGTATTTGTTTAAAATATTTTTGGTTTTCTTTTATAGAAATTTTATGTTGTATAATGTTAGTGTCATAAGATTTTAAATCTTCATAACTCCATGCAAAAACATCTATGAATTCTCTGAATAATTATATGTATTTTTGTTTTTTAGTAGGAGGTAAAGATTTAGACAGTTTAATCATCTTTGGTTCTGGTTCAGTTCCTATGTTGTAGTCTTCATCTTCCTTTCCAGTAGGTTCAATTTTAGGTTTTTTGGATACATCATCAAAATCAAACAATTCCTCTAAAGGGACTAACCATCTAGGCAAAACATTATCCTTCAATTGAAATATGTCCAGATCTTCTTGTTTTTTATTTATTTATTTTAAGCTTATCTTATCTGCATTTTCTCCTTCATCATCAAAATCAACATCTATATTGTCACATTCAAATTAATTTTTTAATTTTAAAAAGTTTTCAATTTGTTCATCATTTCCAAAGACTTGCCAATATTTGATGTTATCTTGGACAGCTGGTATGTTCTTTACTTCAACTTTGTATTGGCGATTAGGATGAAATGGTATTTTACAAGTACTTGTTGAGGTATCCAAACCATAAGCAAGAATGTTATGGTCTCTGGGAATGGCTAACAAGTCATATTCAGTAAAGAATTCTAGAAAATATAGGACAACATTTCTGTAAGCTCTCAATATTGGGTGTTTAGTAGAGTATTCACCTTTGATCCATTTTATTATCAGTTAAGAATCACCCCAAATTGAAATTCTCTTAATACTAAGCTTCTTTAAAAGTTGTAAACCTAGCATTAAAGCTAGGTTCGGCTATATTGTTGGTACATTGAAAATTTAACTTGTAGGAATGACCTTATGAATGATTTTTTTTTTAATTTGAAACCCACACACCTGCTCCTGATCCTTCCTTACTAACATCCCCATCAAAGTCTAAGCTCCACAGAGGTTCATTTTTTTTAATCAGATTCCACCATTACTGTTTTGTATTCTTCAATGTTGTAAACATCATTCTCTAAATTGGCAATTTTCTTTCCTATGTCTCCATCATTATACAAAATGAAAGAATCAAGGTCTGAATGAACATAATATAAGGGATAATTATGTGGTTTATCCTGACTACTAACCATGTATTTCATCAGTGTCTCCCTATATAATCTCCTCTGTTGACCAAACAATGGGATGGTAGCATAAGACATGTCCATTTGAAGGGTTCATTGTAACTTAGCTCTTCATGAGCGAGACAGTAACATGCCATATTTAGGAGGCATGTCAGCAACAACTATGTCCATTACCAAAATATTGGTTGGTATTTATGCTAAAGTGACACACAAATATTCGATGAGACTTATGCATTTTAATTTGCTTGAATCAAAAGAATACAAATATTTGTATGTTCTAGTGATATCAAGTCCTAATTTTTCCATAACAGCTTTAGGCATAAGGTTGTGTGAAGCACCAGAGTCAAGCATGGCATTGTGCAGAGTTTTGTCATGAATGTTTAAACTAATGTAGAATGTGGGTACAACTCCATTTTCAAGTTTTCCATCAAGTTCAAGCCCAAATAATAGTTCAGGTTGATCATCAGCAATATTTACTGTATCTGTACCTACATCTATGTTCATAGATTTTATCACTTGTGATCTATATGCATTTTTATTCATAGGCTTTATTAGAGGAATGGGTATCTTAAGTTTTGCTAATTCATTTTCAAAATTGAATGATGTTTGAGTTTTATTCTGGTTAGAAAAATCTGGTTTCTCAACAACATCCTTTTTTGAAGTATCTTTGGGTTGACTGGTAGAGGGAATATCAATTTGAGTTGTTTTTGAGAAAAAAACAGATGTTCTTTTGGTCGGAAATTCTATGTTCTTTTTAGGGGGAATATTAGGAATTTTCTTGGTTGATGTATCAGTTGTATTTTTAATATCAGAATTTTTCTTAGTAGGATGATCAGTTGAATTCTTACTCCTCGGGTTATACTTCCTATGGACTTCCATAATTTCATCTTCAAAATCTTGTTTATCTGACTCTTCCTCATCAATTTCTGTTTGTGAAATAAGGAAAAGATCATGTTCTTCTTGAGTGAGAAAAATAGAATCATTATCATTTATTCCCATTAAATTAATGTGAACATCATCAAGGCCCTGTTGACGGGCGAAATTGACCGTCCGTCAACTGAGAGAGTGGAACCGGTCCGGGGTTGTCTAATAACCCAAGCCGTTTGGAATGAACCACCCTGACGGGTTTAGCGGCTCCGTTAGCCGATCTAAGGTCTTAAGAAAACCAAAGAGTAAACTAATCTAAACTAACTATTCTAATTAAAACAAATAAAACAAACTAAACTAACATAAAACTAATAAAACACACTAAACTAACATAAAACTTATAAAACAAACTAAATTAACATAAAACTAATAAAACAAACTAATACTAACTAATATGATTAAAACTAACTATTAAACAACTAACTAATCTACTATCTATATATACAAACTACTAACTAATATTATACTAACTACTATCTAATTACTAATGGAATTATAACTTATTCACAAATATACAATATTCACAAAATGCAGATTTGAATAAAACCTGTGAAACTCATTTGCTTTCTGCCCTAAGACAGCGACATATATTTTTTTGATTTTTATGATTTTATGAACAAGAAATAAAACTTACTGAAATTAAACGATCTAATATACTAACTGAAATTAAACAATCTAATATACTAACAAACATATTAAACAAACAAATGACAAACTGACCTGGAAACGCTCCCAATTTGTCCTATGTATGATGACTTCGAAGCTGGTCGGAGGAAGGAAACTCGCACCAGATTGATCCAAAAGCTTCTCGTAAACGATTAGCTGCAATGCTCTTTGAGTTGTTTACAGGACAAACAAGACATAAAAAATCATAACAATTATATGATTTATAAATCTCTGCAATAAGGGAAACCTGTTTATGCAAAAACTTATACTTAATAATTCAACTTATGAAGAAGAGAAATCTTCCATTCATAAACTGAATTAAGCAATTGCTATGTTTTTTATATACTGGAAGAAATAAAATATGGATTCTATTGATTGAATTATATCATTTGCAAGAGACTAAGATAGCTAAAGTAGTCATTAACCAAATGCAAATAGATACACATAAACATAAAACAAAATATTGATATCATGAAAAGCTAAAGCTGTAGCAGAATATCAAATTCTATCTTAGTCTCTATTAAAATTCCATATCCTTGTTCTCCCACGAATGAGGATGATTATTACAAAAAAAATAATGAGTATTTATAAGTTTTTCCACAGGGTAAAACCTCCCTGTGGAAGATATCAAACTGTTTACACAATCTGGGAACATATCCCAAGATCAACTAAACTAGGAAATTAAAATGAAACCAAAATATTTCAATATCCTCCAAACTGTCCATCAAATCCCATACAATTTCGAATTCACCTGTGTAGTGACGAGGCTGAAATTCTTATGCCAGCTTGGAATTAACAACAGCCGTGGATGATTCCACGTTTTTAAATAGGATAGAGCCAGTTGTTCTTTGTTTCTTATCCACTGCTTGGAGCTTGGCCTTTCGACTGGTCAGGACTGCAATCTGATCTTCCAAAGATTGAATCTTTGATTGAAGTATCGGGACATCACTATAATATCACTCAAACCATAGGCCGCATTGGTCACAGGGCATCTGTGTAGGGTTTGCACGAACAGACGAGGGTTTGGTAGCATGACTGAAGGTCTCGTTAGGCATTTTAATGTTGGGATAGCTAGGGTCGTTCCTCAGACAGGGAGGTAAATTTGACACAAAATCATAAGGAGGGTCAGCACACAATCCTTGTGAATAGGGGTATTCGCTAGCCAAGAAACGCTCAACCTATGAATCAGAAACCTCGCTCAGAACGATAGGTCTAGACTTGACCGAGGGTTTTGGCTTGTTTCTTGTCATTCGTGATATCAAACGGGCATTCATTTTCCCTTTGGCATTTGCAATGAGGTTCAGCTTAGGGTTTCGGCTCCCAGGCTTCTTAATGGCCTCTGCACTCTTAGTCACAGTGTCGGGTAAGTCGATAGGAGGTTTGGTCGAGGGCTTAGGCAATAGGATATGGTAGGGCACTGGGGGTAGAGGTGGTTCAACCTTAGTCTCAGTTACCACAGGTTTATCAACCTGTATAGGGTCGGTGTCTTCAAAGCTGTTACGGGCGATGAAAGCCTTCCAATCGTCACCATGTGAATTCAAGTGATGCACAACGATGAGCTTAATAAGCCCATGATGAAACAGACTGTTGTCAGCCTTGTGTCTTTTAAACTTTTTGGACATTTTAAACAGGCTTCGATGCAAATAATAGGGTATATTGAGCTGATAGCCCATAAAAACCATGAGAAAACGCAGGTGGTAGAGGAATACTAACCCGTATCGACCTTCGCAGGTGATAAACTGCTTAACTATCATCAAGGTATCTCGCCAACGAGGTTTGAGTGTAGATATGGGCAGACCTCTGTCACACGAAGTAACCTTGCGTGAGAGGAAGAGCAGAGTCCATGGGACCTCCTCGACCTTGAAATTCTTGAACCATCGCTGACCTTGGCTCGGCAACCCTGTTGCAGCACTGACAAACTTCTCGTCGACCTCCAATTGAACATCTCCGACCTTGGCTCTACAGCCATCGTAGGTCGAAGCGAACTGTCGCGCTACACAGAGGTTGAAACCCTCAAATCGTTCCACGAAGGTAAGCCATCCAATGTCTGTCAAATCTTGGCGGGCATTGTCAAACATCAACAGCGCTTGATGGCCATTTGGCTCAACTCTCACGATTGGCGCCATGGAGCCGAATGCATGGTAAGGGAAGGGTTTGAATTCACCAACGCATAGAGGAGCAGAGCTACCCGAGCTAACAACAACAAACGAGTGAAAAGGGGAAGCATAAGTGCGAGCATGCGAAGGTGGTGGAGTTATTCACTGCCATGCATAACAATTAAGGCGTAGTACAACCACTGATTTGCATAGTAATTCAAACCATCAAAGAATAGCTCAGTAATCATATTGTTCAACCAATGAATCAAAAGGTAAATGTTATGCCAATGCGCAATCAAACACCGTGCCAAAGTTTTTAAGCCATGAATGATACGACGTGAAACCCTTATAAAAAATATAACCATGCGCTAACGTATCACATGAAGTGTTTAACCAACGTTCGACATATAAATCAAAACTCAAACTCAACTATGCATTAATGTATCAATTCATATAATAAAAGTTCAACAAAGGTGCCAAAACGACATTTATATGTTTGACTAGCCAAAGTTTTTGAAAACATAAGGATCATAAATATATAAAAACAAAAATAGATCATACCCCTATGCATTTCATAGAATCAATGATTAGGCAAGTCATAGGATGCGAATCCAAATGCTCAATGTTTTACAAATTCAACAGAACCAAGTTATATAAAAATGACCAATGATCATAGTTCAAAACTCCTTTCAACCACATAACGATAAACAAAAGGTAAGTGCGGTAGAAATATCGATAAAAAGATCATCACAGTTCAGATAGTGATCAAAATGTGACTTTGAAAGGAAAATTTTTCATGCTTACAGTCGTGAAAACTTAACGAAGACAAATTTTCAAATGTCGCAAGAAATGAAAGTGTCGTCTATTTGAAAAATGCGACGAAAAACTTGATGTTCGCAAGACATAGGTGTAGGCAGCTTATAAGAGAATGGAAAAAGTGAATTGTCTACCAACAATGGCGACACACTGGTAGAAGCAGTTATCTCTGTCAAAAGAAACAAATTCAGATTAGGACATCAAAGAAAATTTCAACTCAAAAATAACAATTAGAAAATTGTACTAACATCATTATCAATCATTTTTTTCTAGCAAAGTTTTAAAAGATGAAAACCAATAACAGTCTTAAGGTTAGCAAGTCATGATATTAAAGATAAAATCTTCGATACTGTTGGCATGGCCACTGTTGGCATGGCCACTGTTGGAATGGCCACTGCTGCCAGCAGGCGTCCATAGCCTCGACAGGGTTGCCATTTAACCCACTCTGACATCTGTATCCTGTCAAGAAGTTCTAGATCAGAATAAAGGACATTAAAGAGGTTTCTTATTTTTTACAGATTTTCATGTACCCGACATTGCTTCGCTACCAGCAGGTCTGTTCAGTACCCCGACGAAGTTGTCTTGGCACCATGCTTGCATTTACCCGCTACCAGCAGACCTGTTCAACATCCCGGCGGGTTTACAAGCACTTCCCACGGCTCTTTATTAATAATTTTATTTTGTTTTTCTTTTGTAGATATATAGCTGAGCGGGGTGACGTTGAAAGTCTTGATATTTTAGCATCTTTTAGACCTCATCATAATTTTTTAGCACTGTCCTTTATTTATCTCTAGAGATGTTTTATAAAAACAACTTTCTATGACAGGGAGACATCTTTTTGAGTCATTCCTTTACGAAAAAGGGACAGCGTAAAAAGATAATAGATGATCATGACAAACTTTGCTCAGAGATTGAAATCAGTAAACTTCTTTCAAACAACAAAATTGTCCAACATAGATATCAGTTTCAAAGATATACCATTGATGTTTGTACAAATTTTCAGAAGTTATTTCAGCGAAGAAATTTTTTCTATCGTCTTTGTCTGAATGGCTCAGTGTACAGGTATGTGTATGTCCAAAAACACAAACTGATCAATCAAATCAAAATCAAAAAAAGCAAACGGAAAGACAAACAAAAATGAAAAAAATATATATATATACATAATATACAAGGATAGTTATCAAGCAAAGTATCTCTTCAGGGCTTGGCCATTCACCAAATAGGTGTCAAGCTGCCCTTCGAGATTCTGCAATCGAAAAGAACTAGGACCCAACTTTTCAGCAATTAAAAATGGTCCAAGCCATAAGTTTTGAAACTTGGTGTGCTCACCCTTTCCTTCGTGTGGTTTGTCCCACTTTAAGACGAGATCGCCTACTTCAAAATTCCTATCAGAGGCAGAATTAGAATCGAACCAGCTTTTAATCAATTGTTGATGTTGATCTAACTTACACTTAGCTTAGGCTCTTACTTCTTCCAACTTCATCAAAGTGTTAATTCGGCTTTCTAAAGGGGGACAATCTTCTTCTTGAACTTTTTGTGACAATTGAAGCGAAGGAAGAAGAATGTGAGGTGGCAGAATTGCTTCTCTGCCATAAACGAGAAAAAAGGGGGAGTTACCTATAGCGGCTTTGGGTGTTACCCTATCAGCCCATAGTGCGTTCAGCAGTGCATTGTGCCAGTTTCTGTGATTTTCAACCACGGTTCTCTTGATAATTTTAATCAAGTTCTTATTTGTGGATTCTGCTAAGCCGTTGCCCTGGGGGTAGTAACTAGCAGAAAATTTAAGCTTGATTCCTTTTTCCAAAGCAAATTCGCTCATCTCAAGAGAAGAAAATTATGAAGCATTGTCGAAGACTAGACAATCAGGGATACTAAAACGAGTGATAATATTCGAGTTTAGAAAAGCGATAACCTGACTGGTGTTGATAGTTCTTAATGCAGCAGCTTCAGACCATCGAGTAAAGTAATTTGTGGCTGTCACAATATACTTGTGTTGTTGCGAAGACGAAGGGTTAATAGGACCTATGATATCAAGGCCCCATTGTTGGAAAGGAGAATCTACTGTGACGGGTTGCAAGGGAAAGGCTGGTTTTTGCAACTACCCTGATGCTTTCTGACAGGTGATACATTTATGACACAAGGCATGGGCATCCCTAAAAAGCGTGGGCCAGTAATAACCGGCTCTTAAAACCTTATGAGCAGTGGTGTCACCACCGAAGTGACCACCAGCTTCTCCTGCATGCAACTCAAGTAAGACTTTTTCTGCTTCGTCTTTCTCGAGACAGCGCATCAGTACACCATCAAAATTTTGACGAAACAGTACACTGTTAATTAGATGAAAGGAGGCAGACTTTAGTCTTAACGCTCTTCTCTTGGTGGGGTCAAGGTGACGGGGTGTTGGTCCATGTTTGATACAGAATATAATATCGCCATACCATGGACTAACGAGGTTTTGTGTGCAACAAATCAAACTTTGATCGCTTTGTTCTAGGTTTGACGTATCACTATCTTCTGGTTTTCCTGTTTCTGAATCAACAACCAATTTACACAACCCTTGGCCTCTCACGATCTGTGCTGGGGTGATTTCTAAGTCATACTCCTGCAAGGAGGTGACCCAGTTAGCTCTCTTCTCTCCTAACTCCTTCTGCACTAACAAGTTCCTTACGGCAGGGTAGGGGACAATAACTTTTGTCCTTGACTTCAAAAGATAGGACTGGAAATGCTTGACTTCTTTGAAGATAGCATAGGCTTGCTGATCAACCACTGGGTAGTTAAATTCAGTACCTTTGAAAGAGGAACTCATAAATTCGATGGGTACTTCGTTGTTCTCGGTATTCTTCTGAGTTAGGATTGCGGCATAGGAACGGTCAGAGGCAAAAGTATAGAGTGTAAAATCTTGAGAAAAATCTGGGCTCATGAGAGACGGAGCATCTATTATGGCCTTCTTTATGGAATTAAAAGCTTGATTTTCTGTGTGTCCCCAGTGATATTGGGTGTCTTTCTTAATCAAGTTCTGTAAAGGCCTGACCATTTTGGAGAAGCTGGGGATGAATCTTCTCACAAAGTTGATCTGTCCTAAGAAAGACTGCATGGATTTTTTGGATGTCGGAGGGGGGAGTTTTGCGATGACTTGAGTCCTCTTGGGGTCAATAATCATTCCATCACTAGACACAATGAATCCTAGTAATTTACCCTATTCTACTGCAAAGATAGACTTTTTGGGGTTCAAGGAGATGCTGTATTTACGACATCGTAGTAGAACGGCTCGTAAGTGAGCTAGATGATCGTCTTTGTTTTTAGAATATATGGTCACATAATCCAAGTAAACTACGACGGAGTGATTGATTAAGCCTTGAAAAGCAATGTCCATTGCTCTCTGAAAGGTTGCACCAGCATTAATCAATCCAAAGGGCATTTTACGATACGCATAAGTGCCCCACGGAGTACAGAAGGTAGTCTTGAGTTGGTCTGGCGAAGACATGAGGACTTGGTTGTATCCAGAGAAACCATCCAATAAAGATAGCCTCTCGGAACCAGATACCTGTTGCAGGATCTATTCCATGGGTGGGACATGATAGTTATCTTTGTCGGACGCTCTATTGAGGTTTCGGAAATCGACACAAAGTCGAATTTCCCCGTTTTTCTTCCGGACTGGGATGAGGTTGGACACCCATTGAGTGTGCCTAACAAGAAAAATTATTTTATCACTTAGGAGTTTATTCAATTCTTTTTGAACGGTCGGTTCTAGCTTAGGGTGCATCTTCCTCAGTTTCTGTTGGAAGGGTAAGGTTCGGGGCTTCATCGGGATAACATGATGTATGATATTAGGGTCGAATGTTTTAAGATCATCGTATGTCCATGCAAAGACATCCTTAAATTCTTTAAACAATTTAATAAAAGAATCTTTTTCTTGTCTAGAACATCCCAAACCTAGATTAATACACTGAGGATTTTCACTAGTTCCTAAATTAAATTTTTCATAAGATAACGAGGAACTATTGGTTTTACAATTGACTGTCTTTTTAAATTTATCTTCAAAATCATAAAACTTCTCTAATCTAATTATAGATTTTACGATCGAGTTTACCATATCCGATAGAGCTTCAGGAGTTTTCGGATCAGGTGTTACCGTGAAATCGCGCAAATTGTCGTCGTGTGTGTGCTCGTCTATCACCGTGCCTTGGAAGGTTTCTTCCATGTGCAGAAAGTTGATAATTTGCTGATCATTGTCAAATACTCTCCAGTTGGTGACGTTATCAGGAATGGATGGCCGAAACAGAAACTCAACTGAGAATGCGTCTAGAGACAAGCCTTCTGCAGGAAGAAGTTTAGAAGCTACATTAGCTAATAAATATGCTTCAAAGTTATTCAATCTAGGAATGGAATTTATATTAAAAGAAGAAAATTTACTCATTAAGTTCCATACCTCGGACTGGTAGCTTTTGAGATGCGAGGATAAATAGTGGATAGAATCTCTTACCTGTCTAACCACTATTTCAGAGTCACCAAAAACGGTTAAATTTTGAATGTTCATGTCCAAAGATTTTCTGAGACCTTGAAGTAGAACCTCATATTCTGCAGTATTATTAGTACATTCAAATTCCAACCTACATGCTATCAATGTTTTGTTACCTGCCGGATCAATAATGACGCAGCCTGCTCCAGCTCCTTCTTTGGACTTTGACCCGTCGAAATACAGAGACCAAATTTGATTTGCATCGAGTTCAAGAGGTTGTTGTGTGGAAGATGCGGGCTGCACAAACGCTACGATCTCAGACTGTTATTCTGGATTGATGATAGGTGAAACCTCGGCCATGAAGTTGCCGAAGAAGGTGTCCATCCCTTGTACTTCGGGTGAATCAGTAGGGGGAGTGTATGGTTCATTAGGATCATTCAAATCAGTGACCGTGAACTTGAGGTAGCGCTCACGGTTTACTCTTATTTTATTAGGCTTGCCATTCTCAGGAAGCCATATTTGAGACTAGTCCGTTGCGAAGTATCCATGTAGTTGCTCCAACCAGTCCCTGCTTAAAAACATGCCATACACTTCCGGAATATCCACTACGATTATATCAATAACCTGATGAACCTTTGGGTTAGACGACAATCTAATCAATACATTTTTTAGTTCGCCTATAACTTTAACATCAATCTGATCAAGTTGTATGATTTTCAAAGTAGATGGTTCCACTTCAGCGTTAATCTTTTGGTAGACAGACCAAGGCATCACATTAGATGACGCTCATGAGTCAACCATACAATTATGCACATTTCTATTGAAAATCTCGAAAGTTAAAAGAAAAGGAGGTACATTCTTACGAGTACTAAGAGTAGTAGCTTGTGGCTTTTTACTCGTTGTTTCTAAGGCTACTTTATCTGAATTATTTACATTATTTACATTATTTACAGAGACTGGAGGAAGGCTTCCTTTATCTTGAGGATCATGATGGTTTTTAGTGGAAGTCTTCTGTGGAACTTTGCTTTGCACAACCTTGTTACCATTTGAATTACCATTCTTGCCATTTTCTGAAATATTTTGCAACATTTTTTGTAACAAAAAGGGAAACTTCAACAACTCATAGATAGAAATGTTAGCCCTTAATTTTTTAAGATCTTCAACAACATCATAATCTAATTTAGGGTTCACATTACTCTGTTTAGTTTCTGCTGATTTAGACTACTTTGGAGGTGAAGTTGTAGTATTCTCGGTAGCAGGCTTGTTTTTTGTCTTACTCCTAGTGTTATAAGGGTGAACAGTCTCAAAGTTGGCTTGGAAGATGCTATCCGAGAAGTGTCCAAAGATGTTTGGAGAAGACTCTTCTTCTTTAACTGTTTCCTGTTCGACTTCTTCCTGAGGGATCTCAGGAGGTATCAAGTTATCTTGGGCTTCTAGAATTGTTTGAAGAGCACATTGCAAACTTTCTAGGTTCAAGCCTTCGGGGTTTGTATTAGGTCTATTGGTAGGAAAAGGCTTTCGGAAAGGAGGTTTATAGGGTCCTTTACTCGAGGTAGCTTCTTTAGTTGACCTTTTTAAGTCTATAACTTGATTAGACAGTTTTTGAACAACTTTAGTTAAATTTTCCAACTCAGAGTTTTCAGGTTGTGTTTTACTTTGTGTAGGCTTGGGGAGAATTTCAATCTTCTTTTTGGAAGAAGAGCTAGTTTCAGTTTCGTTGCTAGAAGAGTCCTTGAGACTAAGTATGTCTTTTTCTATCTGGCTAGCCTCCTCGAAGGCTTCTAACAGCGTGGCCTTTTTAGATCGTTTAACCCAAATAGCTATGCTTTGATGCAATGCTTTAGTGTAGTAAGCTATTACAAGACTCTCAGCTGGCATAGAATCTGCAGGGATTCAGTTTTTAAGCGTCAAGAATCTTTGATTAAAATCTTTAACTTTTTCTTTCGGGTTCATTTTTAGGCTTGAAAGATCCATGACTAAGACTTCCGGAGGTTTACCATCTCCGAATTTTTCCAAAAAGCATGACTCAAACTTTTCCCAAGACACAATGGTATGGGGCTGTTGGGCAAAGTACCATGTGGATGCATTACCCTCGAAAGTATATGGGAACAACCTACAGACAACATCTTCATGTTCAACATTGCGGAGTCTTATGGCTAACATAAATTTTTTGATATGGTCTTCAGCTATCTGTTTTGAATCAGGGTCAAACTTGGGAAGCCATTTCTCCGGGTGTTTGGGTAGAGGGTGTTGGGCTCTAGGTACAGCTACAGCATCCTGGTCCAACCAAGGTCTAGCAAGGTTGTTCTAATTTTCCATTGGGGTAGTGGGTGTGGAAGGATGAGAAGGTGAGTTGCCTTCGTCAGAAGAGGAATCTCTTCCAGAAGAGGAAGGAGATGATGGAGGTGGTGAAGGAGGTATTCCAGATCCTCCTGCAGCAGGATTTAAGTTTGGATTTGTAGGATTCACAGTGAGGTTAGTGTCACCTAATTGTTCTCTGATGTCAGAGAAGTCCAAAGGTCGACCCCACGGACGGTTTGGTTGCCTAAGACTAGCTAAGTCAATATGTGTTTTAATAAGAGATCGGCAGACAATCTCATCTATGTCACCACCTATAGGATTAGGGATTACTGGTTCAACTGTGACCTGTGGATCATCGGTTGAAGTAGTTGTTGTTTGAAGGGGAATATTATCATGTGACTGGCTTCTAGTCACTATAGGTGAGCGATTAGGTTGTGGGGGAGTCTTGCGGCCACCTCGTGCCATTAATTTAGTTCAGCCCTCCTTCTAGTGACATTTGTTGACGGGCGAAATTGACCGTCCGTCAACTGAGAGAGTGGAACCGGTCCGGGGTTGTCTAATAACCCAAGCCGTTTGGAATGAACCACCCTGACAGGTTTAGCGGCTCCGTTAGCCAATCTAAGGTCTTAAGAAAACCAAAGAGTAAACTAATCTAAACTAAATATTCTAATTAAAACAAATAAAACAAACTAAACTAACATAAAACTAATAAAACACACTAAACTAACATAAAACTAATAAAACAAACTAATACTAACTAATATGATTAAAACTAACTATTAAACAACTAACTAATCTACTATCTATATATACAAACTACTAACTAATATTATACTAACTACTATCTAATTACTAATGGAATTATAACTTATTCACAAATATACAATATTCACAAAATGCAGATTTGAATAAAACCTGTGAAACTCATTTTCTTTCTGCCCTAAGACAGAGACAGATATTTTTTTGATTTTTATGATTTTATGAACAAGAAATAAAACTTACTGAAATTAAATGATCTAATATACTAACTGAAGTTAAACAATCTAATATACTAACAAACATATTAAACAAACAAATGACAAACTGACTTGGAAAAGCTCCCAATTTGTCCTGTGTATGATGACTTCGAAGCTGGTCGGAGGAAGGAAACTCGCACCGGATTGATCCAAAAGCTTCTCGTAAACGATTATCTGCAATGCTCTTTGAGTTGTTTATAGGAAAAACAAGACATAAAAAATCATAACAATTATATGATTTATAAATCTCTGCAATAAGGGAAACCTGTTTATGCAAAAACTTATACTTAATAATTCAACTTATGAAGAAGAGAAATCTGCCATTCACAAACTGAATTAAGCAATTGCTATGTTTTTTATATACTGGAAGAAATCAGATATGGATTCTATTGATTGAATTATATCATTTTCAAGAGACTAAGATAGCTAAAGTAGTCATTAACCAAATGCAAATAGATACACATAAACATAAAACAAAATATTGATATCATGAAAAGCTAAAGCTGTAGCAGAATATCAAATTATATCTTAGTCTCTATTAAAAATCCATATCCTTTTTCTCCCACGAATGAGGATGATTATTACAAAAAAATAAATGAGTATTTATAAGTTTTTCCACAGGGTAAAACCTCCCTGTGGAAGATATCAAACTGTTTACACAATCTGGGAACATATCCCAAGATCAACTAAACTAGGAAATTAAAATGAAACCAAAATATTTCAATATCCTCTAAACTGTCCATCAAATCCCATACAATTTTGAATTCACCTGTGTAGTGACGAGGATGAAATGCTTATGCCAGCTTGGAATTAACAACAGCCGTGGCTGATTCCACGTTTTTAAATAGGATAGAGTCGGTTGTTCTTTGTTTCTTATCCACTTCTTAGAGCTTGGCCTTTCGACTGGTCAGGACTGCAATCTAATCTTCTAAAGATTGAATCTTTGATTGAAGTATCGGGACATCACTATAATATCGCTCCAACCATAGGCCGCATTGGTCACAGGGCATTTTTGTAGGGTTTGCACGAACAGACGAGGGTTTGGCAGTATGACTGAACGTCTCGTCAGGCATTTTAATGTCGGGATAGCTAGGGTCGTTCCTCAGACAGGGAGGTAAATTTGACACAAAATCATAAGGAGGGTCAGCACACAATCCTTGCGAATAGGGGTATTCGCTAGCCAAGAAACGCTCAACCTCTGAATCAGAATCCTCGCTCAGAACGATAGGTCTAGACTCGGCCAAGGGTTTTGGCTTGTTTCTTGTCATTCGTGATATCAAATGGGCATTCCTTTTCCCTTTGGCATTTGCAGTGAGGTTTGGCTTAGGGTTTCGGCTCCCAGGCTTCTTAATGGCCTCTGCACTCTTAGTCATAGTGTCGAGTAAGTCGATAGGAGGTTTGGTCGAGGGCTTAGGCAACAGGATATGGTAGGGCACCGGGGGTAGAGGTGGTTCAACCTTAGTCTCAGTTACCACAGGTTTATCAACCTATATAGGGTCGACATCTTCAAAGCCATTACAGGCGATGAAAGTCTTCCAATCGTCACCATGTGAATTCAAGTGATGCACAACGATGAGCTTAATAAGCCCATGATGAAACAGACTGTTGTCATCCTTGTGTCTTTTAAACTTTTTGGACATTTTAAACAGGCTTCGATGTAAATAATAGGGCATATTGAGTTGATAGCCCATAAAAACCATGAGAAAACACAGGTGGTAGAGGAATACTAACCCGTATCGACCGTCGCAGGTGATAAACTGCTTAACTATCATCAAGGTATCTCGTCAACGAGGTTTGAGTGTAGAGACGGGCAGACCTCTGTCACACGAAGTAACCTTGTGTGAGAGGAAGAGCAGAGTCCATGGGACCTCCTCGACCTTGCAATTCTTGAACCATCGCTGACCTTGGCTCGGCAACCCTGTTGCAGCACTGACAAACTTCTCGTCGACCTCCAATTGAAAATCTCCGACCTTGGATCTACATCCATCGTAGGTTGAAGCGAACTGTCATGCTACACAGAGGTTGAAACCCTCAAATCGTTCCATGAAGGTAAGCCATCCACTGTCTGTCAAATCTTGGCGGGCATTGTCAAACATCAACAGCGCTTGATGGCCATTTGGCTCAACTCTCACGACTGGCGCCATGGAGCCGAATGCATGGTAAGGGAAGGGTTTGAATTCACCAACGCATAGAGGAGCAGAGCTACCTGAGCTAACAGCAACAAACGAGTGAAAAGGAGAAGCATAAGTGCGAGCATGTGAAGGTGGTGGAGTTATTCACTGCCATGCATAACAATTAAGGCGTAGTACAACCGCCAATTTTCATAGTAATTCAAACCATCAAAGCATAGCTCAGTAATCATATCGTTCAACCAATGAATCAAAAGGTAAATGTTATGCCAACGCGCAATCAAACACCGTGCCAATTTTTTTAAGCCATGAATGATACGACGTGAAACCCTTATCAAAAATATAACCATGCACTAACGTATCACATGAAGTGTTTAACCAACGTTCGACATATAAATCAAAACTTGAACTCAACTATGCATCAATGTATCAATTCATATAATAAAAGTTCAACAAAGGTGCCAAAATGACATTCATATGTTTGACTAGACAAAGTTTTTGAAAACATAAGGATAATAAATATATAAAAACAAAAATAGATCATACCCCTATGCATTTCATAGAATCAATGATTAGGCAAGTCATAGGATGTGAATCCAAATGCTCAATGTTTTACAAATTCAACAGAACCAAGTTATATAAAAACGACCAATGATCATAGTTCAAAGCTCCTTTCAACCACATAACGATAAAAAAAAGGTAAGTGTGGTAGAAATATCGATAAAAAGATCATCACAGTTCAGATAGTGATCGAAATGTGACTTCGAAAGGAAAAGTTTTCACGCTTATAGTCGTGAAAACTTAACGAAGACAAATTTGCAAATGTCGCAAGAAATGAAAGTGTCGTCTATTTGAAAAATGTGACGAAAAACTTGATGTTCAGAAGACATAGGTGTAGGCAGCTTATAAGAGAATGGAAAAAGTAAATTGGCTGCCAACAGGCCCTCAACTATTTCTTCCCCTTCATCCACATAATTTTCTTGAAAAGGAGGCCTAATCTGTTGATCTGGGCCTCTTTGTTCTCTTTGTTCTCTTGGTTCTCTTTGTCTGATTTGGGGTTGATTTCTCCTAAAATTAGGATTTCGGATTTGGGGACCAGGTTGATTTTCTCTAGGAGGAGTCCTATCAGCAATGTTTAATCTATCCATCATCCTTTCCATAGTTCTAACTAAAGAGTCTAGTTTATCATCAGAAGAAGAGGTGGAAGGTTCTTCTTTTATGGTTACTCTCTTCTTTGTTATTTTTCTAGCCCTCTTAGCTAACATATTTTCCTCTACACTCACAACATATTTCTGCATCTCTTCCAAGGTTGCAGGGTTTCTTTCTCTCAATTGATAGTACATATCAGCATCAAAACCATCGGGGAATTTAATCAAAGATAGACCTTGTGGGGGTTTAATATTGGTTGGAATTGCATTATAAATGTTATTAAATATAGTGCAATAGTCTTGCACACTTTCCCCATGGGATATTTTGATGCTTTCATATTCAGATAGAATTTGAAGTGGATTTTTCTTATCTTCCCATCTGTTAAGGAATGATTGGTGGAAAGTAGTAATGTCGTTCATACTAGAAGTTGGTAAGGCTTTGAACCATTTTCTGACTTGTCCATTTAAACTCTAGGAAAACAATCTCATTTTGACATCTTCATCATCTACTTATTGCAAGTCAAATAAGTCATTCATCTTATCAACATGTTGTTGTGCAGTCATAGTTCTAGTGCCATCAAACTGAGGAATCCTAGTTTGATAGTCTTGGGGCATATTATGTAAAGGAGCATCTAAAACGAGCGGAGCATATCTTGCAACCATGATTGGTATAGGAGGATGGATAACGGATGAGCTTGTGGAAGGTGTATATGCAGAGACTCCTATGACAAGTTGGATCATTGACTGTGAAGTTGTTGGAGAGGTAGTGGAAAACACAGAAGAAGTAGGACTGGTAGATATAGGATGAACCAGTTGAGGATTAATAGATGATGCAGAAATGGTCAGGGAATAAAGTTCAACAAACTATTGAATGTAGGCTTCATGCAAAGATTGATCAAAGTATGATTCTAGATCTTGTAACTTCTCAAAATTTTGAAGGATTTTTTTATCAAGATCTGATTTTAGAGATTGTCTTTCAGGTGTATTAGGTTGGAGAATGGCTTGATCTAATACTGTTTCATCCACAAAGATTTCATATTTGGTTCTGAATAGACTATTCTCAAATGGTAGATCAAACTAAATATCTTGAATTGTGACAAATTTCTCTCGGAGAGAGGTTTCCCTAGGATACAGACTACTTCTCCCTGGACTTTCTGCTAGACTTATTTTCTTGATCAACTTTTCAGGGTTATCTACAACTTTTACAGGTTCTGGATTAGGATGAGATCTGGTGTGAATTCTTTTTGGAGCCAGAATTTAAACTTAAAAAACCTACGTAATTATTTACAAAGTTTTACAACCTATGAACATTTATCTCTTTAGATTTGAATCTTTGATTGTCCAGAAATAATTTTTTCTTACTAGGGAAGATAATCTGTAGAAGTTGGAAAAATTGTTCTTCCCAAGTATGGTCACCACTATGTTATCACTCTATAATTTCCAAAGGTTGTAGAAGAAAAGATAGAGGTGTTAGGACCCTATAATGTACCTTTTTGTTCACACTTTTTGCTACCATTACATCCTTTTTCCACTCACATTTAAACTTACATTATCACCTTACCCTATCTTTCCAAAGGTATATAACGTCTCTTCTCTTTGCTATATGTTTAATCTGTTTTGCATATAATTTTACATTACTCTCATACTTAACCATTGATCATAAATATATAAGTGTTGAAACAGTTCGAACTGCAGATTATCATTACTGTTTGAAGGCCCGTTGCTGAAACAGCCAAAAGCACGCAAACCCCATGGCTGAAACAGTCTGTGGTCTATGATGCTGAAACAACAATTCACACAGAAGAAGTTGTTACACTCTCTGTGGTCTACGATGCTGAAACAACAATTCACACAGAAGAAGTCGTTACACTCTTCGTGGTCTACGATGCTGAAAAAAAAATTCACACAAAGAAGAAGTTGTTACACTCACCACAACAGCCGCAGCTTGAGCCAGAATTAACCATCACTGTTGTGTGAGACCATGTTGTTGAAATAGTCAGAATGCAAATCTCGTTGCTGAAACAGCCCACGATTTGCGATGCTGAAACAGTAACAGCAGTAACAAGAAGATAAATAAAGAAGTTGTTACTCCAGCCACAACAACTACACCTCACTCAGCACCATTTCAATTATTGTAATAGCATTATGTTATGGGAGATCAGGATATCCTATTCCAGTATAGAGATTAGATCTGACTAAGAATAGGATTCAGATATGCACATGTAATTTGATGATCAAATTGTATCGGGGGGATTCTCCTCTTTAAATAAGGGGAAATCATCATTAGAAAGGACCTTTGCTTGGCTAAGAAAGGAATCATAGAGAAGGACATGTTTACTTCAGACATTGTAACATGATACAATTGACAGATGAATAAAATATTATTCTAAGCATTCCTTCCTAGTTCCTTTCGTTTCTAGGGAATCTTGTGAGAAGGGAGGGCCCACCTTCTTCACAAGATTCACCCATTAGTTCTGTAGTGTGCTAGTATTATTTTTGTTCATGCCTTGATTAAATTCTGTTTTGCTGAAACTCTACTTTACTGAACTCTGTTTTGCTGAAACTCTGCTTTATTGATTATACATTGTTTTCATATAATTCATGCTTGCGTAACTGTTAATCATTCTAATTAGCAATCCTGTTTGGTGAATTTATGAAAGCGTGATAATCAGAGACAGATGCTGAAGATTCCTGCTTGGGGAATAGGTTCTCGTTCTCTGTTAAGAGATAGTTAGCCTTCAGTGTGTGTCAATCATTGTTAGTAATGAGTTCATGAAAGTGTGATAATCGGAAACAGGTGCTGAAGATTCTTTCCTGGGGAATAGGGTCATGTTCTCTGTTACAAAATAGTTGGTCTTTCCTTTTGCAGTATCCTGAAAGATTTCTTTCCTAGGTTGTTATTTCTTAATGTAATCCAGGATTCTTTGGATAATTATTTCTTTAAAACTGTGAACTCTGCAATAGGTAGGTTGCTTTTCTGTAATTCAAAGTAGAACTTCAGTTTGTTTAAGGCAAGGTGTGATTAATATACTTTTACTACAACTCTAGATTGATTTTTAGATTGAGCATATACAGTGTGTGATTACCTTTGAAATAAACAGACTTCCCTGGGTTGACAATTTATGTAGCACTTGATTGTTTAGTTAAATAAGTAGTTATAGTGACCAAAATTTTGGTGTCATTGCCGGGGAAGGTAATTATAGATTTCAAAAGCACTTATGTTCTTTCAGATATAAAGATTGCATGAGAGGACGTGGAGACCCTAAAGAAAATGACCCTACAGGTGGCAGGGGTAGAGGAAGGGGAGGAAGAAAGACTTATATTGACGAGATTATATCAAAATCTGAATCAGATGCTCCTCAACGACCAAACTCTCGGAAACCAAAATCCCAACCTTCCTTTCAAGCAAACTTTGAGACAGGGAAAGAGATTTGGAGTCCTGAGATAGTCGAGAAACCAACAGGAAACATTGAGGACAGAGCAAGCTCAGCAGGGGAGCAAACAAAAGAAAACATGGATGAGTATAATGAAGAACTGGATCATGAAGAACAGGCAGGTCCTGAAAGAGAGGAACTCTTTTTCCACCTTAGGATTACCTATTGGTGACCTTCCGAGAGGGGTAGCTCCCATGAATAATATTCCACTCTCAGCGCTACCTAACTTTCATGGTTTATCTTCAGAGGATCCTGATGAATTCCTTTTTGAGTTTGACATATTATGCAGAAGTTATGATTACATTTCCAATGCTCAAAAATTAAAGCTATTTCCAGCAACATTGAAAGGAAATGCACTAAGATGGTTCATGAGTCTTGGAGGTTATGTAATCACAACATGGGATCATATGAAACAAAAATTCCTTCATAAATACCAGGACTATTTCCGAACAAGAGAACAAAGAGAGGAACTATTCAAGATGATACAGAAAGAGGATGAAGATCTGGAGGACTTTGTAGAAAGGCTATAGTATAATCTACAAAGATCCAGTCACCCCCATGTAAGTAAAGATATTCTTAAAACAATATTACTAAAAGGAGTAAGGGATGACTGTCTAGATATGTTGAACATGCTTGGAAAAGGGGACATATCTAAAGAATCATATGATGAAATTGTTAACCTATGTAAAAGATGTTCAAGAGGAGCTTCAAGGAATAGATCAAATAGCAGGGATACCACATTCTCAAGAGTTCAAAAATCAGCCAGTGGAGGAGCAACAAGAGTTGAAATAGGTAATTTACTTGAAGGTTTTAAGACTGAAATGTTAAGCTCTTTTGCCTCACAAATTGATACCCTGTAGATTCAAAAGAAGCAAGCCGAAGCAGAAGCATCTATGTCCATCTTTTGTTCTAAATGCAGAGACAAGCACCCACGAAGGGAATGCCCATTGGACAAAAAGCCAATCTGTACCATCTGTGATAAGGATCATGAAACTCAACAATGCCCTTCTTTACTAGGAATCAAGGCAGCATTACAACCAACTGATGAAGAAGCTGAAGTTGTCTGTCTGTTGACACAAAGAAGGCAATGGCAACCGCGGGGACAAGGTATGAATCCTAATATGCCATTTATATCTTCTAATCATTGGAATAACTATCCTTCTTTTAATCAAGCAAATTACCCTCCATGTAATCAAATGAAATACCTAAATCAAATGAATTACCCACCCATGCAACAAACTAACCCACCCTTTGTTGATCTGTCAATGTGGACTCCTTGGCCTCCACAACAACAACTGTATCTTAACCAATGGAATCCAAATTGGAGAGGGCAACAACCTGCATTCCCAAATCAATTACCTCAATCACAATTTCGGAAACCACTCTCCTTACCACCAGGTACTCCACCAAACAATCAAATGATGAGGCCCCAACTACCTGTACAACCTAACCCTAATCCCAATAATAAAGTTGTGTAGTGCATTGATATTCATAACCAGCCTACACTTTCTCTTTTCCCTGCGCAATGCAATGATATTCATTTACGATCTAGGAAAATAGTAGAACCTATCATCGCGAATGTTACCTCTTCTGATAAAGAGGAAACAAAAAAGCATGATGTACCTGAAGAGGTACAATCATCCTCTAACACT
Source organism: Picea engelmannii (assembly GCA_009831015.1). Lineage (NCBI taxonomy): Eukaryota > Viridiplantae > Streptophyta > Pinopsida > Pinales > Pinaceae > Picea > Picea engelmannii. The sequence continues at coordinate 34,541 of ML818792.1, forward strand.
ATTGTTGAAACAACAAAACCACCATTTCTTGAGCATTTAGCCTTGACTAAAACGCCTGAGCCACCGGCTTTCAAACATCTAGGGGAATTACAAAATCTTTATGTCAAAATTCCACTATTACAAGCACTCTGAGATGTACCAATTTATGCCAGGACTATGCAAGACATTTGTGTTAAGAAACCTGGTAGGAAAATTAAAGATCCCCTAACAGTTCATGTCATGGGTGACTTGTCTGCACTAATGTCAGGTAAAGTTCCCCCAGTTAAATATGGTGATCCCAACCACCCTACTGTCTCAGTACAAATTGGAAAAACGATAATCCCTCGAGTCCTGGTAGACTTAGGCGTTGCTATCAATATTATGACTCTGGAAACCTCACAACTGTTACAACTGCAGAATGAAATCAGAGACACCCCAACCATCCTAGAATTAGCTGACCGTTCTACAATCAAACCAAGGGAGTCATTGAAGACCTAATTATCTCAGTGGAATCCTGGAATTATCTAGCTGACTTTGTGGTATTACAACCTAGAACAAAGTTGGGGGGCCACCCTCTAATTTTGGGCAGGCCTTGGCTAGCCACAACAGGCGCTTTTATCAGCTGTAGATCAGGTTCGATGACAATTTCCAACGGATATGAGACTAAACAGCTTACCCTCTACCCTCACGCTACACCCTTGATTAATAATGATAATTCTGTATGGGTAGACTTTGATGATCAACTTACTCAACCCATCTTGACTATCGGACAAGCCTTAAGCCTTAAAAATGCCACCGAGGATGAAGTAATTAATAATTTTATTTGTAAACCCTCCTCCGTGACTCCAGAAACTCACAACCAGCTAGATGCACTTTTGGAGTCAAATAACCAGGAAAACCTTAACTCTGAAAACCCACCTCAAACATTAGCCACCATCTCTTCTAAAAGTATACCAGTAGAAATTGAACCTGGCAAAACATTGAACATAAACCCTAACCTGACAGATGTTGAAACACAACAATTAATGAAGTTACTTCTTGAACATAAAGAAGCATTCGCATGGGACTATACAGATATGAAATGAATCTCTCCCGAATTATGCACTCATCGTATATATATCAAGGAAGATTGTCGACCAATTTGCCAATCTCAACGATGAATGAACCCTAATTTAAGAGAAATTCTTAAAGAAGAACTTCAAAAATTGCTCAATGCAAGGTTTATATATCCTATATCGGACAGTGAATGGGTTTCCCTGTTGGTAATAGTTCCTAAGAAAAATGGGAAATGGAGAGTATGTGTAGACTATAGAGCCTTAAATAAAGCCACTCAAAAATATCACTTCCCGTTACCATTCATTGATCAGGTGCTAGACAATTTGTCAGGGAAGAAATTTTTCTCCTTTTTAGATGGTTTCAGTGGGTATAATCAGATCAAAATTGCACCCCAAGACCAAGATAAAACCACTTTTACTAGCCCTTGGGGAACCTTTTCTTATAGAGTTCTCCCATTTGGACTATGTAATGCACCAGCAACCTTTCAAAGAGCAGTTATAGGAATCTTTTCTGATATGCTTAATGACTCTATGGAAATTTTTATGGATGATTTCACCCCTTATGGTGTTTCTTTTCAGGAAGCACTACAAAACCTTGAGAAAGTACTTAAATGATGTATACAAGCCCACCTCTCCTTAAGTATATAAAAATTTCATATGATGATGAGTGAAGGATTAGTGCCTGGACATTTTATTTCATCTCAAGGAATCCAGGTGGATCCATCCAAGATACAAGTCATTAAAAATATTCCTATTCCGAAAACCCAAACAGAGGTAAGAAGTTTTCTAGGACATGTTGGATATTACAGAAGATTTATCAAAAAAAATTCCAAAATAGCTTCTCCCCTGTTTGTGTTACTGATGAAAAATGTCGAATTCAAATGGACTAATTCTTGCCAGGAAGCATTTAATACACTTAAACATCAGTTATCTACAACTCCTATTCTAAGAGGACCTGATTGGACACTTCCCTTTCATATATCCTCTGATGCTTTAGATACTGCAATAGGATTTGTCTTGGGAAAAGAAGAAAATCATCTCCCTTATGCTATTTACTTCATTAGCAAGAATATGACTCCTGTTGAACTTAACTATACAGTTACTGAAAAGGAATTCTTAGCAGTTATCTATGCTATTAATAAATTTTGACATTACATCACTGTCTACTCTACTCTTGTCCATACTAATCACTCATCTATCAAATATCTAATGAACAAACCTATCACAAATGCTTGAGTCACCAGATGGTTACTATTATTGCAAGAATTTGATATTACAATTGTAGATAGACCAGGAAAAGAAAATGTAGTTGTCGATTTCCTTTCTCGGTTAACACCTGATGATGATACCCCAGTAGATGATTCCTTTCCTGATGAATATCTATTTGTAGTATCTTCTCACTCACCATGGTATGCAGACATCGCTAACTACTTGGTTGCAGGGAAGTTACCACCACACCTATCCCACCGGGAGAAAAGAAGAATCATTCAACAAAGTGCTCGGTATAGTTGGATAAGTGGGTGTCTTTTCTACACAAGAATTGATCAAGAAATATGAAGGTGCATTAGAGAAGATGAGGTTTATGATCTACTAAAATCCTGTCATGATGGCCCTTGTGGAGGGCATTTTGCTGATAAAAAAACAACACATAAAATTCTCAGGATGGGGTATTATTAGCCCTCACTTTTTAAATATGCAAAGAAATATGTTCGGGCCTATGGTAGCTATCAAAGAATGGGCCAACCTAATCATAGAGATGAAATGACATTAAACCCCCAGATAGTACTCAAACCATTCGAAAGATGGGCCTTAGACTTTGTAGGACCCATTAACCCCCCATCCAATCAAAAATTTTACATAGTGATCTGCACAGATATATGACCAAATGGGTGGAAGCTAAAGCACTCCATAGAGTGACTGAAGAAGCAGTTCTAGATTTCCTTTTTGAAGACATATTCATCAGTTTTGGACTGCCGAGAGAATTAATTACAGATGGGGGACCTCCTTTCACTTCTCGCGGTTTTAAAGACACCCTTCAAAAATATCATATTCAGCATAGAATGACTACAACATACCACCCCCAAGACAATGGATAGGTGGAAAGAAAAAATAAAGTAATAGAATCCATTCTCACAAAAACAGTGAAGGAAAACAGAAAGGATTGGTCTCACAGGCTCCCTGAAGCATTATGGGCCTACAGAACTACCTGGAGAAATACTACAAGATTCTCTCCCAATGAATTAGTTTATGGAAAAAGTGTCGTCTTTCCTATGGAATTTGAAATTAAAACCTTAAGGACTATTTTAGTTGTCAACCTTGATTTGACCGATGCACAGACAGCCAGGTTGCAGCAGCTTAATGAATTGGATAAAAAAAGACTAGATGCCATTCATCAGACAACTATGATTCAACAACAAAGATCAAAATGGCATGACAAAACTATCAAGCATAAGGAATTCCAAAAAGGTGATTGGGCTTTACTGTACGATTCTCGATTTAAAGAATTTCAAGCGAAACTACGTACAAGATGGCTCGGACCTTACGAAGTGGACATTGTTTTCCCCAATGGAATAGTAAGTCTCCTCACAATCGATGACTCTAAAACATCGTTACTTGTGAATGGTCATCGGCTCCGTCTGTACCAGCGCCCCATTTCCAAAGAAGATTTTAAGGCCACATGTGTGGCAGACTCTCATTACCTCTTTTTAGAGGGGCCTCCTACCCCTCATTGCAATTAATTCTTTTTGAAATTAATTTCTTTAGTATTAGATTAGATTTCGTTTACTAATAATCCATGTCAAGAAATGGCATGTTACAATTGATTTTTGCAGATTCTCGATCAAAGAAAAGGCCTACCAAGAAAGGACAATCTTACTTCAAGAAGATCCAAGCTTCATCTTGTGAAATACTACTTCCCTTTTTCCCCATTGCTGAAACACCATTGTTCCGCAATTTTTCGCCCTTTTTCTCCATTGCTGAAACGCCACTATTCCACAATTTTTCGCCCTTTTTCCCCATTGCTGAAACACCACTGTTCCACAATTTTTCGCCCTTTTTCCCCATTGTTGAAACACCACTGTTCTCTAATTCTTCACCCTTTTTCCCCATTGTTGAAACACCACTATTCCACAATTTTTCACATTTTTCCCCATTGCCGAAACACCACTGTTCAGTAATTTCTCACATTTTTCCTCACTGCTGAAACACCATTGTTCAGCAATTTTTCACATTTTTCCTCATTGCTGAAACACCACTGTTCAACAATTTTTCACATTTTTTCCCATTGACGAAACACCACTGTTTAGCAATTTTTCGCCCTTCTTTCTATTGCTGAAACATCACTACTCAGCAACATGTCACCACTGCTGAAACACCACTTCCTCAGCAGTATTCTGCAACATCTCTCTATTCTTTCCCTGTTGCTGAAACACCAACTTTTCAGCGTTCTCTGTCAATAAGTTTTTTTTTCGCTCTCATACTACATTTTGTCCTTCCACTAAACAAACCCTTGATACAATTTCTCTAACAAATCAAAATTCTCTTCCATGGCCACTGCAGAACTATTATGGACATGCACTGTATTTTGTTTGAAGTACGAATCAAAAGGTAAAGATGAGGTATGTAAACTTTATATGTAAATACAATTGAACTATGGTTAATGAGAAGATCCCAACTCATTATTACCACTCATGTAAAATCATTATTTCAGTCGTACTTGAGGGGGGGGAAATATCAAAATCTTATACGATCATTTCACACGAACCGACCACAGTCGTTCTCTTTTTACCATCCTTTCATTGTTTTACCACCATTTGCATGCCTTCACCCGAAAAACTTACTCTGCACAGAAGCGGTTACTTGACTCTCTGACGATGCATTTTACTGAGCTGTTAGCTATGGGAGGCCTTGTTATATGATACGAACTCGCCACAACAGCCCTATTAGAATTGTATCCAGAAGTCTATCAAATTTTTCTGCAGGCAGGATGGCTCGGTTATTTTCAGAGGCTCCAGGGATTTGATCAACAACAGGTTCTTCAATTCACTCGAAATCTTCAGGAATATTATTCCATTGTTCAAGGGGTTCGGATTCTAGTTACAGAGGAGGATATAGCACAGGTTTCGGGTCTCCCTGTCAATGGCATTCCCTGGCTCAGCCGCAAACATATCATCCTTAATGCCCAGCAGGATTTCCTCTTGCCAGGGGAACAAATTAAGCCTAAAGGCCGGGGTGTTCGACTTAGCTCATTGTCACCTCCTTGGTCGAAAGTTGCAGAGTTTGTCAAGCACTACCTTACCTGTGAAAGCCGATACTAGGTAGTCTACCAGTACAATTTTTTCATGTTGTCTCATTTACGACATGCTAGATTGGTGAACATTCCTTATTATCTGCTCGGATGTCTTAAAAATATGTCGCATTATTGTAAAAAGGCTAAAAATCCTGCCCTTTCCCTCACCCATCACCGTCTCGCTCAACTACTTATCCAAAAGGGTTTTTCCCAACAAAACCCTCTCCTAAACAACCCACCTATAGATCCCCAAGAAGCTGTTGAATATCCTGAAAATCTTCAGGAACAGCAACCACAAAATCCTCCAGACCCTCTGGAAGTACCTAACAGTCCGCCTACAGACCCAATCAATCCAATTAACCTCCCTACCATACCAAACCCATCCCACATATTACTAGAATTATCCACTCCTACTGTTCATATCCTTAGCGATGATTCTGAACCAGACAACTCTCCCTGTCCCATCACTGAGGAAAATCCCCCACGCAAATGAAAGAAAATTCCTCTTTTTCCGCCCTTTTTACAAAGAAAACAAACAAGGACCTCAACAAGAGCAGCCACTACTTCCATTGCCCCAAACCCCCAACCCATCCGGCTAAAACCCCGTACACCTCCAACCTCCCAAATTCCGGAATTTTTACCTATTCCACCCACGGGCACTGAAACACAAGAACCAGAGGCCCAATGTGTTGAGACATCATCATTTTCAAATCAAGTAGCTGAAACACAAGAACCATCTACTCATTCAGTAGCTGAAACACAAGAACCAGCTACTCATTCAGTAGTTGAAACATAAGAATCAGCTACTCATCAAGTAGCTGAAACACAAGAACCAACTACTCATTCAGTAGATAAAACACAAGAACCAGCTACTCATTCAATAGCTGAAACAGAAGAACCAGCTACTCATTCAGTAGCTGAAACATAAGAACCAACTATAGCTATCACACAAGAACCAGCTACAGCTGAAACACAAGAACCAACTGCTGATATTGTTACCGAGATACAGGAATCAGATGCCCAGGGTGCTGCAACATTACTTTCTCTACATCAAGAAGCTGAAATACAAGAATCAGCTGTCGATCCTGTAGTTGCTCCAAAAGAAATAGCTAGTGCGGTTGTGACTGTTACACAAGAACCAGTCACCCCTCTTCTAGAACCAACAATGGCCTCTGTCTTACAAGAAAATGAGTTCCTAAGGTCTGAACTAGAAGCCTACAAGCAAGAGCTAGTCATGGTAATGGAAGCCTACGAGAAGGAACTTAAATTGTACACCCTAGCTCGCATAGCGACCATGACAGAGGAAAATACAACAGAGAATCAGTGTAGAGAGTATATGTGCAGTCAATGTGAGGACATCTATTATCAAGCAGGCTACAAAGTAATTCAAATTCCAATGCCAGGAGATTTCCTTGCACCTACGACTTTTGCAATCAAAGAAGAAAACCCTTTTGTTACACAAGAACCAGCAGGACCTTCCAAAATTAAAAATCAACCCTGGCCTACAATAATTGTCAAATTTGAAGCCCCTGTTTTTGTTAATAAAGTTGTACAAACACTATTGATGAATCTGTCCCTCCTAGCTAGATCAATACCCACACCTTTGTGGAACAAGCCACTCAGACCCTACCTCAGCCTATCACTTGCAATTTTGAAACACAAACTCAACCATGGGATGAGCAGGCAATAATGGACAAATGGAAAAAAGAGTTTTCTATTACAGAGGACAAAAGCTTGAAGGAGCACAGACTACTCTGGCTAAACCATATCTATTCAAACTGGGAAGCTTTGGAGAAAACATGCCAGGAATCCTGTGCCCATAAGAAACAGAATAAAGAGCTAAAAGGCAAATTGCTCCTGATGTTTGACTTGGCACAAAATTTGTTGGCTGCAAGGAAACCATCCTACAATTACTCTTTGTTCGTCATGGAATGACTTACATTTTTTCAAATTAACTCAATCAAATAAGGCAGACCCCATGTAGTGTTAAATCTAGCAGATTTTGTTAGAACCTTTGCAGAAGCCTCTACTATGGATCAGCACCTCCTATGTGAGGTATATCTTCATAGAGAGGCCATCCCTGAGAACCGACAGCTTAACCTTAACCCTCTTGTAGGTGATATCCAGATTCGAGCACTCACATCCGTCCTTAACATTCAGATTATATGGCAGAATGACTTCCTAGCTACCAAGCATAACAAGGATAACCACCTTCTCTGGATACGGCCCAAACCACAAAATGATGCCACCTTTGTTGCAGAGTATTATCAGTTTTTGAAGAAACCAGGGATGACTCAACACATTCAGCAACTACAGACAACAGTGCTTCAGGATTGTCAACAGTTCATTAAATCCACAGAGATCGTTGCCCTACAAGAAAATAACATGTTTTGGCAACAATCTGCTGAGAAAAGACAGGAACACAATCCCTTTAGCCCCACTAATCTTGAGACAACAATCTCTAGGGTACCTAGCTACATCAAATGTGTTCAGCAATGTGTTGAAAGCTGGATAGGTTATCAGTTTCATTTTCCTATTCTGTGGATGCCAGCAGAGAAATATCAATTTCATCATAAGTTGCCCAAGAAGGCCGAAACAGCAACTTGGCAAAGGCTACAATGCATTCAAGGATTCAAAGCTCCAATAGACAGCACTTTCCACAGCTACTACTTAAGTAACTTGCACGCTCAGAGTCGGTATTCAGATTCTGATTCAGATTGAAGTTACTTAAGGACATGCAACCTTTTAAGTTGGGGGGATGTTAGGACCCTATAATGTACCTTTTTGTTCACACTTTTTTCTACCATTACATCCTTTTTCCACTCACATTTAAACTTACATTATCACCTTACCCTATCTTTCCAAAGGTATATAACGTCTCTTCTCTTTTCTATATGTTTAATTTGTTTTTCATATAATTTCACATTACTCTCATACTTAACCATTGATCATAAATATATAAGTGCTGAAACAGTTCGAACTGCAGATTATCATTACTGTTTGAAGGCCCGTTGCTGAAACAGCCAAAAGCATGCAAACCCTGTGGCTGAAACAGTCCGTGGTCTACGATGTTGAAACAACAATTCACACAGAAGAAGTTGTTACACTCTCTGTGGTCTACGATGCTGAAACATCAATTCACACAGAAGAAGCCGTTGCACTCTCCGTGGTCTACGATTTTGAAACAACAATTCACACAAAGAAGAATTTGTTACACTCACCACAATAGCCACACCTTGAGCCATAATTAACCATCGTTGTTGCGTGAGACCACATTGCTGAAACAGTCAGAACACAAATCCCGTTGTTGAAACAGCCCGCGATTTGTGATGCTGAAATAGTAACAAGAAGATAAATAAAGAAGCTGTTACTCCAGCCGCAACAACTACACCTCACTCAACACCATTTCAATTATTGTAATAGAATTATGTTACGGGAGATCAAGATATCCTATTCCAGTATAGAGATTAGATCTGACTAAGAATAGGATTCAGATGTGCACATGTAATTTGATGATCAAATTGTATCGGGGGGATTCTCCTCTTTAAATAAGGGGAAATCATCATTAGAAAGGACCTTTGCTTGGATAAGAAAGGAATCATAGATAAGGATGTGTTTACTTCAAACATTGTAACATGATACAGTTCATAGATGAATAAAAGATTATTCTGAGCATTCCTTCCTAGTTCCTTTCATTTCTGGGGAATCTTGTGAGAAGGGAGGGCCCACCTTCTTCACAAGATTCACCCATTAGTTTTGTAGTGTGCTAGTATTATTTTTGTTCATGCCTTAATTAAATTATGTTTTGCTGAAACTCTACTTTACTGAACTCTATTTTGCTGAAACTCTGCTTTATTGATTATACATTGTTTTCATATAATTCACGCTTGGGTAACTGTTAATCATTCTAATTAGCAATCCTGTTTGGTGAATTTATGAAAGCGTGATAATCAGAGACAGGTGTTGAAGATTCCTACTTGGGGAATAGGGTCCTATTCTCTGTTAAGAGATAGTTAGCTTTCAATGTGTGTCAATCATTGTTAGTAATGAGTTCATGAAAGTGTGATAATCGAAAATAGGTGTTGAAGATTCATGCCTAGGGAATAGGGTCCTGTTCTCTGTTACAGAATAGTTGGTCTTTCCTTTTGCAGTATCCTGAAAGATTTCTTTCCTAGGTTTTTATTTCTTAATGTAATCCAGGATTCTTTGGATAATTATTTCTTTAAAACTGTGAACTCTGCAACAGGTAGGTTGCTTTTCTGTAATTCAAAGTAGAACTTCAGTTTTTTCAAGGAAAGGTGTGATTAATATACTTTTACTACAACTCTAGATTGCTTTTGAGATTGAGCATATATAGTGTGTGATTACCTTTGAAATAAACAGACTTCCCTGGGTTGACAATTTATGTAGCACTTGATTGTTTAGTTAAATAAGCAGTTATAGTGACCAACAAGAGGTAACTACAAAACCACTTTGTAAGCTGGGATCTAGCCCTGTCAGCTTCAAAGAGGGATATCAAGGTAATATTTAGATTTGTTTGATTTAGGATATTAGGTTAGTTATGAAAATGTAGGATTTGTTTGTTTGTTTAAAATGTCTGGTTGGTTGATTGCTTAAATTTCCATTGGGCTATGGGGTCTATCAAATCATTTTCAGATTTTATAAAGCTTCTTCATAAGGCAAGGTAGCAATATTGTTTGGATCTAATCAAATTATATGAAGTGAAAAGGAAGAAATGAGAGGAAAATCCACCAAGCAAAAGAGCAATTAAGAATTCTTTTACTTAATTTCAGTTGAAAAAACATGAAATCATTCAAAAACCAGAAACACAGTATACTAAGATAATTTGTGTTCTTTAATTGTCTTTGATTGATTATAATTGGAAACACGTGAAATGATTACAGAGAATGAAAAACTTTAAACAAAGAGAGAAGCACATCACCAACAGTCTAACACAAGAATCATGTGAAAGAGTCCTTTTTATTACTGGTCGATCCTCTTGAAAAATACACAGTAGCTTTCTTGGGTGAAAAACTCAACCCTCAATACTTCAAAAGGAGAAGTATTTATACAATTATTTACATCATATCCTGTCATAAATGATCAGGATATTTTGGAGGGATATCTAAACTAACTTAATCTCAAATTACAAAAATGTAGGAATCTTGTAGATCTGCTCATATTTCTGGTGTTGATTTGGTGGAAGTTGTTAATGATTTTTCTCTTTGACTTTTCTTAGTTGTTACTCCTTGTTGGATAAAACATCAAACTTGTCTTTACTCAAGTAATTCACATAGCTTATCCAACCTCTTTTTACTTGGGATTGATATATTGAGTAATTTTCTATATATTTCATCCATCTTTATGTACTTGGAAAAAGTAGGCTTAGTAATGAAAATATGTTTGATTTCATGTTGAATGCTCAAGTCAAACTGTAATGTCTCCAAGAAAGCTTTACGAGTAATGCTTCCCTGTATTCCTGCAAACTTTGAATTTTCCTTTTCCACAGTCTTAAATTTCAGGTTGTAATTAGGAAGAGTGATCAATTTGTCATTTAGCACTAATAATCTAGGAAGCCCTTTCTTGTGTATCACCTCAAACTTATTGAAGAACCTATGGACACCTATGTCCATAACCTGGGACTTTTCCTCCAACTGCAACATGATGCCTTTCTTAGTCAAAACCTTCTTGATTTCCAAGATGGTTTCAGTTCTATCCTCAATCTCCATCTCTTCTAACTCTAGTTTATTTTTAGATTTTAGAAACTTGATGAGATTTGTGGCCTCTGTTGTATTTTATCTTAATTCTTCTTTGATAATTTCAATGGCTCCTCTAGATTTTTGGATTAATTCATGCTACTCAAAAATGATCTAAATAGAGGGCCAAATATTTGTCATGGATCTTTTGATATATGTCCATATGTTTTCCTTAGCTTAGGATAAGGTGTTTTCCATGGTTGTTTATTTCCCCAATTGTTGTAGTTGTTGGTTGAGCCTTTCAGACTTGTGCATTTTTGTCTGATGAGAAGCCTGGAACATTGCTTTCAGTTCTTGTAATGTATTTATCTCCTCATGTAATTTTTTAATTTATTCCCCTTGTATGGACATATCCTCCATATATTTCACTAGTTTATCAGAGGCATCTTAAATTTGTACTGGGATTGTTGTTGGGATTTATGTTGATGTAGACACTTTTGTTGTTCTAATCCCTGTCAAAGGAAGTTCATCTAGTGGAATCATGGCCAGATGCACATTCTTCTCTTTTTCTTTGATCAGGTTGTCCATATCTGCTTCCATTTCCCTTATTTGTTTGTTTTGTTCCATGATCAATTTTAACATCTCCTCTTTTTGGATTTTTGTCTCAGCCACTTCTTTAGTTTGTGAATATTTTGTGGCTGGAAGCTTCAATTGTTTTCTAAGTGATACTATATCAACATTATTTTTCTTTATCAATTCCTTTGTTGCTTTGACATTTGTTGGATCATATCCAATCTTGAAAACTAGCTCTTCTAATTATTTGATCTTAGTATATTTGGCCAAAGAGGAGATTTTTCAAGATTTAATTGGGACTAGATATTATTCAGTGATACCTTCAATTTAGAAGCAGTCATTGAGGTATTTTTCAGAGTTGAAGATATCATATCCCCTATCTTTCTATGCATATCCATATGGTCCACAGGATGGACATATTTTATATCAAACTCAAAAGCAGTCTTCTTGTAGTCTGTTGTTGTAATATTTGAGATATAAAAAAAAGTATGTAGAACAGACATAAATAGCTAGAAATGGCATATGAACAATAATATAACCAAAACAACACCACAATAATACCAAAATGATACCAGATTAACACCAGAAAGGGCACTTTGATTACTGAGAGCAATGTTCACTTGCCTCTTCGAGGGGGAAACCTCCAACAGAGTAGAGCTCTATTACAATAATATACAAGACAAAAGTTCTCATACCCTCAACTACTATTTATACTAAATATGTTTATCAAAAGAACCATCTAGAGGAAGATCCTTCTAGAAGCGGAAGCTTCTATTAGGTCTTCTTACATTGGACTTATTCTTCCTTATTTATAGGCCTTATTAATATTGACCTTTATTAAATCGAAATATATTATTCTACCTATGTGAGGGGTTAGGTCCCTAACATGTCCTCCCCCTTAAAAAAAGCCTTGTCCTGGAGGCTTGAGATGTGGAAATTGTGGTAGAATGGTAGTTGGTTCCCAAGTGGCATCTATTGGAGTTATATCTTTCCACTGGACTAACACTTCCTTGATGGTTCACTGACGCAGAAAATGCTCACGTTGGTCCAAAAATACTTGTGGGTGTATCCAAATGGAGCCTTCTTCATCCAACTCGAGAGGGTTGGTCTGAGTTTGGCACTTAGTTCAAATCACCTTATTTAAGAAGGAAACATGAAAAATAAGATGGATCTTAGAATGACTAAGAAAATATAATTGATAGGCCACCTGTCCCACACGCTTGAGAACTATATAAGGACCATGAAAATTGGGTGCTAGTTTTTGACAATGGTCAGCCTTGAGGGAATTTTTCTTGTAAGGTTGCAGTTGAAGAAACACCTGATCCCCTTCTGCAAATTCACGTTTAGAACGACCTTCATCTGCTTTCTTCTTCATGTGATTCTAGGCCATGACCAAATTCTCTTTGAGGGTACGGAGAATAGCCTCTCGAACTGTAAGCATTTGGTCAAACGCCTGGACCTTCAAGACACCTAGAAAAGATGAGAGAACTGAAGGTGGGTTTTGTCCATATACTGCTTCAAAAGGATTCATGTGGGTAGGTGTATGGTACGAAGTGTTGTACCACCATTTAGCTAGTGGTAACCATTGAGCCCACTGATTTTGTGTTTCCAAGGAAAAACACCTCAAATATGTTTCCAAACACTTGTTGACAACTTCAGTTTGACCATCAGTTTGGGGATGATAAGTTTTGTTGAGGTGAAATTGGGTGACTTGTAGCTTAAACGGTTGTTACCAAAAATTGTTGGTGAAAGTTGGGTCATGATCAGAAACAATAGAATGTGACATGCCATGAAGCATGAAGACCTGATCCATGAAAATTTGAGCCACAATGGATGTTGTAAATGGGTGTTGAATAGAATAGAAATAAGCATACTTGGAAAGATGATCAACTACCACCATGATGACTGATTTATTGCCCGATTCAGGTAATCCTACAATAAAATCCATAGATATATCCTGCCAAATAGCAAGTGGAATTGGAACCGATTGTAGTGTGCCAGGAGATTTGATTGTTTCTCCCTTGTTGCATTAACACACATCACATTCAATGACAAAATTATGAACGTCATGTTTCATACCATCCCAAAAAAAAGAATTTTTGACCCTATCATAGGTTTTGGTAAACCCAGAGTGCCCAGTTGTGGGTGTAGCATGAAGCTCATAAAGTACCGTGGATTTAAGTTTTGATTGTTTACTTAAACACAAACGACCTTTATATCGAAGCTCATCATGGAGCCAAGAGTACCCTGGGGAAACTGGAGAATTGGACTGCAATTGTTGTATCAGATGTGAACTTTCGGGATCGTGTAGCCATTCCTGGTGAACAACTTGGAGCCAATCTGGTACAATGAAGGAGAGAGAAAAAAGAGACCCTTCATCTTCATATTTTTGGGAAAGTGCATCTGCAACCACATTGTCTTTTTCTTTCTTGTAAATGATCTCATAATCATATCCAAAGAGATTAGTCACCCATTTTTGTTGCTCTGGGGAGGAAATGCGTTGTTCCGTAAAATACTTGACGCTTTGATGATCTATCTTAATTTGGAAGTGTTTCCCCAATAGATAAGGGCACCAAAGATCAACGGCATGTATAATAGCCAACATTTCCTTTTCATAGATTGATTTTCCCAAATTTCGCTCAGACAGTTGTTTGTTGGTAAAGGCCAAAGGCTGACCCTCTTGCATAATGACAATGCCAATTCCTTTTCCTAAAGCATCGCATTCTAGGAAAAAGGTCTTTGTGAAATCAAGAAGGGCCAAGACTAAAGTGGTGCACATGGCCATCTTCAAGGTTTGAAAAGCCTGAGTAGCTGTTGGAGTCCAAGTGAAAGAATTATTTTTAAGGAGTGCAGTGAGAGGTGCCACAATATTTCCATAATTATTAACAAACTTCAATAATAACCTGTTAAGCCCAGAAATACACACAATCTTTTGAGAGTCTTTGGGTGAGGCCAGTATTTCATAGCTTCAATAATTTTAGGATCCACCCTCATGTCGGCCTTGCCAACAAGATGACCCAAGTACTTGACTTTCAAGGTGCTAAAAGCACATTTAGATTGTTTGAGGAAAATTTGGGGTTGAGAGAGTAGATGAAGAACTTGATCCACATGAGAAAGGTGGTATATCTAGGTCTTGGTATAGATGAGGATATCATCAAAGAAAAATAAGACAAAATGACAGAGAAAAGGGCGTAAGACATTATTCGTGAGGCTTTGGAAAGTGGAGGGAGAATTACACAAGCCAAAGGGCATGACTAAAAACTCATAGTGGCCCTCATGATTTTTAAAGGCAGTCTTAGGAATGTCTGTCTCTTTCATCCAAATCTGGTGGTAGCTAGAACAAACATCAAGTTTAGTAAAGAATTGGGTGCCACTCAATTCATCCAAGAGGTCATCAATGACAGGAATGGGAAATTTTTCTTTAATGATGAGTTTTTTTAGGGCACGGAAGTTGGGACATGTGCTCCAAGAACCTTCTTTCTTAAGGACCATGACCACAGGAGAAGAGTAGGGGCTCATACTAGGGTGGATAACACCTGCGTTGAGTAGTTCTTGAACCATTTTCTCAATTTCATTTTTTTGGGAAAAGGGGTGACGATAGGAATGGATATTGGGAGGAAGGATTCCTGGGAAAAGGGGAATGGAATGATCATGAACACTACAGGAAGGAAGGAGTCCCTGGGGAGTGAAAAAAAAAACTTTATGTTTAGAGAGGATGGATTGGAGGTCCTACGACACAAAGTGTGTCTTAGTTGCTTGTATGGCATGGAGTTGGGAAATAATGCCAGAATGACTTTTTTTAGAATCTTTTCCATGCGATGGGAACTAATGATCTATGGGGAACCGACAATGATTCCTTGGAACTTATATTGTTGGCCCTCCTGGTCAAATTGCATGGTTAATTCCTTAAAATCCATGAGAATGGGACCCAAGTTCCTTAGCCATTATGCACCCAACACAATCCCATGTCGATAGTAAACATATGAGATTTCATGTGGTAGTCACCAATTTGGAGATGCACATTTTCACTCCCTCCACATTTCATGGACCCGCCATTGGCAATCATGATTTGGAAATTATTGACTGTAGGGATATAGAAATTAGTTTCTTGGGCAATGTGGCGATGAATAAAATTATCAGTTCTTCCACTATAAACAAGAATGATGACCTCACTATGCTTGATGTAACCAATTAGCTTGCGGGTTTGGGGAGAAGAGAAGCCAGTGAGAGCATTTAGGGAAATGACTAGTTCTACTTCAGGAGGGTTTGAGGGAGGGGTTATGTCAGTGGGTTCAGGTGACACAGATACAAGGGGAGCCTCAACATCCTCTTCTGAAACATCCTCCGAGATGGCCATAAAAATATTTTGTTCCTTACACTTGTGTCCCGGAAAATTTTTGTCATCACAATTATAACAAAGGCCTTTGAGTTGGCGTTCATCCATTTCATCCCTGGTCAATTTTTGTATCTTTAGTGGAGTATAAGGAGGAGTGGGATTTATTGGTTTAGTGCGAGGAATAAAGGAGGGTTTATGGTTTATAGAAGAGACAACTTGTTGTGCTTCCTTATCTCTTTTCGTAGTTCCACCCAACTCTAAGGTCAAGCCATGAGGATATGGGCACAAATCACATCCTTGAGGCCACTGATAAAACATTCTCGGAAAAAAGCATCAGACATGCCCTCTGTACAAAAATCCAGTTGCTCAAAGGCAACTATAAAGTATTCCACTGTGCCAGATTGTTTCAACTTTGGCAAACATCCTAAATGGTTGGTGTTAGTGTCAAAGCATTCATAAATCTCTGCCACAAAGTGTGTCCAAGTAACATACCCTTGGCGAGAGGTTTTGCTCCATTGCCACCATTGCCAACGTTCTTGATCTAGATGGAGAACACCATACCATAGTTTGGCCAAATCATCTATGATGTCGTACAAGGAGAAATAATGTTCCATTTGAGTTACCTAGCCTGTGGAATTTAATCCATAAAATTTGGTCACATCCACACGCAGAAGGAATAGGTCATGCTGAAAGTGATGGGGCTGAAAATTATGGGAATGAGAGGAGTTTTCACCTTCGATATGAAAGGGTGGGTCAGATAAGGGAGGATCTGCAGGGATATGCAGTTTGGTGCAGATCATCGAAGTGACAGATTCAAGTTGGGTAGTAATGTCTTGTTTGAGGTCTTGTTTGAGTTCCTCGATTGAGGCAGCGATGGAGGAATGCATTTTTTTATTGATGGTGGAAATATTGGCACTAATTTGTCTCACTTCTTGTTGGGTCTCTGTGAAATTAGAGTGCAAGCTTCCAAGTTTTGGCTACGGGTATGGGCCATGATGACGAGGGAATTGAAAAGGGGCGGGTGGGGTCAAAACATTTTCTAAAAATTGATAGGTTTGAATGTGATAAGGGTGAAGAGAGAAATCCAATGGAATAGGTCTCAAATAATAGTGCCAACCTGATCCAGATTTTTTTAATTTTTTTTTACACGTGCAGAGTTATACTCTGATCTAAATAATACGGCAGTGATGAAATGCCCAAATTCTTAATTCGGAAGAAATGTGTAGTAATTTGGTAACTCGAATGCAGGAGATACAGTTTTGTGGCAATAGATCTTGTTTGTTCTGGTATTTGTTTTCGTCCCCAAAGGTTAGGTATTCAAGGGTTCTACAAACAAGGGTTTTCTATGTGCTATAGCTATCTAATATATGTGTGGGGTCCAACAGTCGTACTTGGCCCAATATCTCAAGGCACCAACTAAGGAGGCTAGATCGTGCCCTTAGTCGTACTACCCGACTACCTAGGTACTAGAGAGTATCTTCCCAATTTTTATTCTCGTCGACACTATAGAAATCAAGCGGTCGATATTATCTATGGAGAGCTTCAAAAAATCTAGGTCGATCCGTATACATGTGTTGTTTGATGCGCTACCACTTGAAGGGGTTCCAACAGGGTTTACAAGGGTGTCCAATAGATGTGCACTTAAGTACCACTTGTATTTCCTATGTGTATGAATCCTCGACCGTGGGTTTATGCGCGTAAAGATATATCTTTGTAGCTTAAAGATGTTGGAATACGTCTATGCCCTAAAAAAAATTAACCCACAATTTTTTGTCCAAGAAGGTGCTTTGATACCACTTGTAATATTCCAGATATAAAAACATATGCAAAACATAAATAAATAGCTAGAAATGGCAGATGAACAATAATATAACCAAAACAACACCACAATAATACCAAAATGATACCAGAATAACACCAGAAAGAGCACTTTGATTACTGAGAGAAATGTTCACTTGCCTCTTAGACGGGGCAACCTCCAGCAGAGCAGAGCTCTATTACAATAATATCCAAGATAAAAGTTCTCATACCCTCGACTTCTATTTATACTAAATATGTCTATCAAAAGAACCATCTAGAGGAAGATCCTTCTAGAAGTGGAAGCTTCTATTAGGTATTCTTACATTGGACTTATTCTTCCTTATTGCTAGGCCTTATTAATATTGACCTTTATTACATCGGAATATATAATTCTACCTACGTGAGGGGTTAGGTCTCTAACAGCTGCCCTCTTTAGATGGGGAACATGTGCCTATAAGAATGCCATTTGCATTCTTCCCTTCTTTGTGTCAAAAGATGACAACATTATGTGCTGAGCAGTAGAGGTATGCTTCCAGAATTGGGTGTAAGTGTTGTTGTTGAGAAGCTCATTCCTTTGCTTGAGTTCCTTATATTTGTCAAAAATATTTGATTTCTTTTTTCCATGAACTGATTCAATTGTAGGAGTTATGTTTGGATTTCTTTGAGATGTTGGTGATGATGGAGAACCTGCAAACAATTTGTCTGAATGGGTTGAAGAATGTGATCCCTCCAAAACTATGGTGGACTGCATTTCTCCCTCCTTCAACAAATCTGTTGTGTGACTGGTTTTAGGCCTCTTTCTATATACCTAAAAATATTTAGCTGATACCTTTGTGACTGAAGGAGAAACTCGCTTCCTTGATCTCTTCTTTGCTTTATTTTGAGGTGTATTAGTTTGTGAAGTGGTTACAGAGATAGGTTTCTCCTCTTGTTCTTGCAATGTGTTTTCTTCCCATTCATCCTAGTTCATAGACCTATCAACCTCCAGCCTCTATGTGTGCACATAGGGAGTAGTATTTTGTTTGATATTGAGTTCAGAAATGATGCCAAATGGGTCATATGACCAAGTGAATCTCAAAGGAAACTTCATTTGTTTCAAAAGGTTGTATGCTTCTTCTCCTACTGCTTTGTTGTTGCAAATGAAAGGCCCAATCTGAGTTTTGATTTTGAATTGGGATTTATTCTTGGCTGCCACAAAATGAATTTCATCTGAATTAATCATTTGCCTTATATACTCTAATGAAAAAATACTCATTGGGAGGTATTTAGGCAATTTGTGTGGTGGAAGATCACATCCATACACTCTAATATCTATGTAGTTCTGGTATAAATAACAGTCACCTATCTTATCCTGATCACATAGGTGCAGAACCTTCTGAATTTCTTCACTAATGTTGGGTTTTGTGGTGTTGTTCAGCAAACAAGTTGTTGGGTGGATGAATTGGTCAATGAAATCCTTGAAGTTGTACTTTGTTGAGTTATTCCTCACCAATGAGGTCCAAAATGTGATTGGTTGTGGGATTCCTTTCTCATTTAACTTCTGAAGTGAAAAAGGAAACATGTTTGTTTGATAAAATAAGAACACATAAACCAACATTGATGAATATTTGAACATTCCTTAATTTGAAAACTTAAGGAATTGCTCATGAATGCTATCAACCATGAATTGACTGAAATTGAACTTCACTGTAACCTTTTCTTCTGTAGAAAATATGGACAGAAAACATAGAATAGGTTCATCTACCCATTCATTTGAATAGTAACCTAACAGATATGATATGATGCATATGATGTGGTTTTCTTTTACTGTAAAAATGGAAGAGGGGTATGTTGGATTCTTCTTGGGTAATCGGGCATCTTCAGGGAGGAAGATTTCAAAGATCTAGGCTCTCTGGGGAAAGGTTAGTTTCTGGTATAGGTCATTTAGGGCTTCGACAAAGAATAGGGTGGTTGAGTCATTTTAGGGATTTGTAACATTTGGTCAAGGGTTTTAGAGGTAATTGTGAACAGTATTTCACCAGTGGGAGATGCAATGTTAAGAACCAAATATCAATATAGCATAGAAAAACCTCAGAAAAAGTACTCAACGCCTTGAAAAAGAGAGAATTTAAGATAATAAGCCTCTTCAAGGGGGAAACCTCCTTTTACCACACTTAAATGTTCAAGTACAAGATGATTCCAAATGAAAATGTCTCCTTGGTATATAGGAGACTAGGAGGTATAATTACAACTAATGGAATAAAGCTGACATAAATAAAATAACATTACTAATCTAATATGCCCCAATTAAGGGGTAATGAGCCAATATTAGGGCTGAACATGCCCCTCCCCTTGAGACAAGTGTTGTCTGCAACGCTTGAGTAACTCTGGATGCTTCTATATAAAAGACTCATCTTCCCAAGTGGAATCTTCAACCGGTAGTTTCCTCCATTTAATGAGATACTCTGAAATGGATCTATTCCTCAGCTGACGAATTCTTGTGTCAGTGATGGCTTCAGGCTCCAATATGATTTTTCCTTCTTCATCAAGTTCTAGCAATATAGTTTGAACTTGGATCTTGTCGCCTATAACCTTCTTTAAGAATGAAACATGGAAAACTAGGTGTACTCGTGAATATGCAAGCAACTCCAATTTGTATGCCATAGTACCAATCTTTTGCAACACCTTATAAGGGCCATAGTACTTTGGTGATAATTTATTATCCTTCTTGGCTTGCTTGAGGGACATCTATTTGTATGGTTGT
>ML818792.1:55060-81365 GCA_009831015.1 Picea engelmannii
CTTATAAGGGCCATAGTACTTTGGTGATAATTTATTATCCTTCTTGGCTTGCTTGAGGGACATCTATTTGTATGGTTGTAGTCTTAAAAACACTCAATCCCCTACTTCAAAAATTCTTTCACTATGATGTTGATCTACTTGTTGTTTCATGCGATTTTGTGCCATGGTCAGATTGTCCTTTAAAATTTGGAGAACTTGTTGTTGATTCTCGATGTGATCTTCCACTGCTTGAACCTTAGATTTTTCTTTTAGAGAAGAAGTGATGGAAGGAGGGTGGTATCCATAAAGTGCCATAAATGGTGTCATTTTTGTTGCAGTATGAAAGGAAGTGTTATACCACCATTCTGCCAAGGGTAACCATTTGAACCATTGTGTTTGTTTATTAGAGACAAAGAAACGAAGGTAGCCTTCCAGACATTTTTTTCACTATCTCAGTTTGTCCATCAGATTGAGGATGATAGGATGAGCTATGAGCCAATTGAGTACCCAAAGAAGAAAATAATTTTGTCCAAAAATGTCCAGTGAAGATGGGATCTCTGTCACTTACAATAATCTCTGGGCTACCATGTATCTTTTGAACTGTCTCCATGAATGCGGTGGCAACTGTACTAGCTTTGAAGGGATGAGAGAGTGCACAAAAGTGTGAGTACTTGTTCAGTCTATCAATAATCACCATGATGACACTCTTTCCTTCAGACTTCGTTAACCCTGTGATGAAATCCATGGAAACCTCCTCCCAACGCTGACTTGGGATGGATAATGGTTGTAAAATACCTAGGGTCTTAATTGTTTCCAATGGAAAAATCGGTACTAACTACCTGTGTCCATGAGCTCGATGAGGCATGATATTGTACATCCACATCGCACATAGGTTGGTTGTTAATTGCATTTCCATTGCGAAGACCTGCGGAAATCATTAGAGAATACAAGGTTATATGACCGAATAATAATTAAATAAATAAACATACATGTCAACATGTACGAGACTCTAGAAAGACTAAAATGGAATACCTGATTAAGAAAAATACTAGTTTTTCTTTTGAACTGTAATTTCTACATTTGTGCAGAAATGCACGTCGGGCTTCAAAAAATACACGTTGTGGTATTTACAGGCCTGCAATTTGATTGATTCAAGTTTATGAGGGTGTCTTACATAATTTTACATGTCTACATATTTATATTTATATTGTTGATTAAGGTTGTTTGTCATCGATGTCAACCCTTGAAGAAACCCCATAGCACAAGGTTTGGGTAATGGACCCAAGTTTGTTTGATGTAAAGATGACTCATTATTGTCTTATCATGGTTTTAAGAAGTAAAAATGGATGAACTCCAAAGTAGTCCCCTTATGGTGAAAGACCTCACGGGAAGACGCTTTGCGGAGTGAGACAACCCATGATTATTTGAGGAATAATGAGATGAAGGACAATGAATTTGTCAATGAAACTATCCTAGATGGATAGTGCTTGTCATGTCATTTTAGGTGGTATGTGTAACGTCACATAACTCCTCGCAGTTAGAGATTTATGACCATACAAAGTTGGAGAACCCCCCATAAGTCTTATAGAATCCCCCAAGGGTCAAAGTGCTTTGCAAAAGAAATCATTTTAAATGAAGAAGCCCTAAAATAAGGAAAGTGTAAGTCTACATGAAGATATAAATAAGAGGCAAATCTCACTCATTATACACACACTTGTACGTATTGTATATCTATTTTATTTTGTAAATCTTATTGTAAATACTTGTGGATACATCTGAAGTGGTGAACATCTGAGGTAGCACGAAGGGTTGACAGAGAAACTCTTGGAATTACAGAAAAACCCTATTTTTTGAGGTGTATGTGGGTGGTCTATGTACAAGCTGTGTACATGTTGAGTTATACACGGGATGTTTGTGTACAAGGTGTGTACATGTTGGTAAATCCATGGAAACTTGAAGAGATGAAGATGCAGAGGTTCTAGATTCTGAGATCAAGCTCCTAGGAAGGTCTAAAGTGCTCAGATACATCAAATCCATCCATTGGTTCAAAAGGTATGTCTTATTTATATGAATAGTTGGATTTTGATGTATGCATGAGGAATGGAAATGGAGATTTTAGGATTCTCCCTAGAGATACTAGTGGCTTCATGGGATCTTCTGCATAAGTCAAATCTGTAGAAATACAATGTTGGTATATTCATCATTGGTACTTCTTGTGAGGCACATCTTATATTTTTTGGCATATGGCTAAAGATTTTTATGGTACATGGTTGAAATCTTGTATTTGTGTAGTAGTTGATGTATTGAGAGACTGAATATCAGAAAGGGGTTGATGACTAAGATCATGTGAGGGATATTATACTTGTTCATGATTACACATACCTATCTGACACATGACTAGAGAGAGACATACTTTCCTTCAATAAAGGTTATATATGAGGATGCATGCACAAGGTACAGTTACAGTCTAGATACAGTGACAGGTTACAGACCTATGTGAAAGAAGTTACAGAGGATCAGAAGTTTTCAAGAAAAAGGAAACCCTAGTTTTTAGAGGGCATACGCAAGCTGCATAACAATTTGGTAGCATGCATATGCGGGCTGCATAACATATAGGGTGCATACATACATGGGCTACAGCACTACAGGCCGTGTATCTGTTGTATTTTTGTAGATACATGTTCAGTTCATGTACAGTTTGATTACAAGGAAGTTGTACAGATTGGATATAGGTCAATGGTACAAGTTGATACAGTTGTACAACAGTATATCTCACAGTGACAGGTTGATAGTAGTTCCATCATTATACTTATACTTCAGGGCGGTTGGACGAGGAAATGGCGGGTGGTTGTATCAACCTTCCGGTTGTAGCCGGAGAACACAAGCGGTGTAGCCTCCTTCTATTTGTAGCCAGAGAATTGGGGAGTTGGAGCTTCCCTTAGGTTGTAGCCTGAGAAACTAGGGGGTTGGATCCTCCTTCCAATTGCAGCTGGAAAACAAAGGAAGTTGGTGCTTCCAATGAATGTAATTCTTCAAGACATATAAGAAAAATCATTATGTGGTTTTCTCCCAATTTGGGTTTCCACGTAAAACACTAGTGTACTGTGTATGTGTGTGATTGTTCATTTCGTATTGCTCATTATTGAATAATAATTCTACATTGATATAACACTTAGATTATTTAGATAAAAAAGGATTATAATTACTCTATTATTGATTCACCCCCCCCCTCTTAGTAATCCAACAATTGGTATCAGAGAAGGTTCCTTCAGAAATCAGTTCAACCACTGAAAGGTAGATCATGGAGAGTACCAACTCATATAAAAATGGAATACCACACTTTGATGGACAGAAGTATGCTTTTTGGAGCATAAGGATGAAGACATATATACAGGCACAGGGGTTCGAAATTTGGCAATCAATTGTAGATGGATACACAGTACCAACAGTTCCACCAACAAATGACAATGCAATGAAACTTGGTCAGAATAATTCCAAAGATACAAATGAACTTTTGAATGGTCTCAGTGAAACAATATTCACCAAAGTTGCACATTGTAAATCAACTAAAGATATTTGGGAAAAGCTTCGAAATATTTATGAAGGAGATACAAAAGTCAAAGAAGCAAAACTTCAAACTTACAGAGGTCAGTTCAAACAACTAAAAATGAAAGAATATAAGAATATTGCAACCTGCTTCTTAAGAGTTGACGAAACAGTGAATGCAATCATAGGATAAGGAGAAGAAATCGAAGAATCTGTAATTGTTCAAAAGGTACTAAGATATCTTCCTATGAGATTCAACCCTAAGATATCATCACTAGAAGAAAGATCGGATCTAAACTCAATAAGCATGGACAAACTGCATGGAATCTTCATAGCATATGAAATGAGAATTGAATAGGAAAATCCAGATGTAAAAGAAGCAGCCTTCAAAGCATCCAAAAGATCAAAGAAAAAGAAAAATGAACAAGAAGAATATAGCAGCAGCAATGACGTCTCAGAAGATGATGAAGAAGTGGCCAACTTAGTCAAAAGACTAAACAAGGGAACCAATGGTAGGTATAAAGGTAATTTTCCTTTAATTTGTTTTAATTGTGATGGTATTGGTCATTTTGCTAACAAATTTCCTCATAAGAAAAAGAGAAATGATGAAGGTTACTCAAAAGGAAAACACACATATAAAGGAAAACTAACTACAAAGAAATATTTCAAGAAAATATTATGCATCAAAGAAGACATCTCATCATCAGATGAAGGTGAAATCAGTGACAGTGAGACAAGAAGAGTTCTATTCATGGAAGTAAAATATTCTGACAAAGAAGACTCCGAAGAAGAATATGAAGAAGCCGAAGAAGGATATGAAGAAGTTGAAGATGAAATTGAAGAGGCAGAAGTTGAATATCAAGAATAATTTATGTGTGTCATAGAAGTTATCAGAAGAAAAACAAGAAACTACAAGCAGAACTAGACAAGAAACAAGACACTCGAGAACTAGAATAAATGATTGCAAGATTGAAGGTTCAAATAGAACAATATAAAAGAATTGAAGAAGCACTCAAAGAACAACTAGAAGAAAAGGACAAGATCATTGGAAACTTGGAAGCAAAGATTGTCACACTAAGAAATGATATTCAAAAGAAAAATATGCAGAATAGCTCAAAAGTTCTGGATGACATTATCAACAGCCAAAAATCTCATCTTGACAAGTCTAGACTTGGATACAATCATACAAAAAAGGGATCAATCTCCAAAACAACAGAGCAAGAAACAAATCCAAAAATCTATGAAGAAACAATCAAAGGGGATAGGAAGATATACAAGGAAGATTACAGGGACACTCCTCCACTGAGAAGATTCAGATTTCAGAATCAACAATAGACAAATAGGCCTCAAGAAGAAGAAGGATTCATAAGAGCACCTTCTTTAAAAATATCTTCACTCCCAGTTATCAAAATATATTTTTTGGTTTATGTTATGCATGTAATAATTTTGGACATAAAGATGTAAATTGCAGAGCTAACAACAGGAACAATAACAACTTTGAGAGTCATACACAAAGGGGTTATTCAAGAAGACCTAGTGAAACACAAAGAAGAAGTTACAACAGGTTTGAATCTTTGAGCACTGAAGTGGAATGTTACAAATGTAACAATTTTGGACACATGGCCAAATATTGCAGAATGACATTCCCTCCTAAAGAACCTCAATAGAATAACAACAGTCATAGACAAGAACCTCAAAAAATGACATGGATAAGAAAGCAAGATCAGTATAGCAATGAAGAATGCACAGTCGCTCTACAAGCTAAGAAGAAGAAACACGGGTTGTATGTTGACAGTGGGTGTTCAAAACACATGAAAAGTGATAGAGACAAATTTCTTACATTGTGAAAGGAAAGAAATGGATGAGTCTCCTTCGGAAATTATAATTCAACCAAAATCATTGGAGAAGGCACAGTATTAATTGGGAACAAGAATAAAAAGGCACAAAATGTTCTACTAGTAGAAGATATGAAACATAATCTTCTAAGTGTGAGTCAAATGTGTGACCAAGGTCATAAAGTTACTTTCGATTCACAAAAGTGTGATATGAGAAGAGAAGGTTCGGGGAAATTGGTCATTACAGCTGCAAGAACTTCAAACAACATATATGTGTTAAGTGAAATTGGAAATGAAAAGTGTTGTCTAGGAAAGGAAGATGAAAGTTGGCTATGGCACAGAAGAATGGGTTACATGCATTTTGATAACCTTGACAAATTAAGCAAAAGAGAAGTCGTCAGAGAAATGCCCCAGATCACGAAACGAACCAACACTTTATGCAAGCATTGTCAACAAGGAAAGCAAACAAAGACCAAGCTCAATTCAAAGGAATATTCAACAACAAGACCACTGAAAATTGTGCATACTGATCTAGTTGGACCAACTACAACAAAGAGATTAAAAGGTGAGAGATACTTTATGTTATTATTTGATGATTATACAAGAATGACTGCAGTTTTCTTTCTCAAGAACTATTCAGAAGCTTTTGAAAACTTCAAGATCTATAAGGAAATGGTTGAAAATGAGATGGATTCAAGAATCAAATGATTGAGCTCTGATAATGGAGGAGAGTTCACTTCAAAGGAACTCATGGACTACTACAACAGTTATGGAATAAAAAGGAAATTATTTGTTTCTAGGACACCTCAGCAGAATGGAGTTGTTGAAAGAAAGAACAGGTCAGTATAGGAAATGGCTTGAACAATGATAATGGATTCCAAATTGAAAGATATATTTTGGACATAGGAAGTGCATACAACAATTTACATTCAAAACAGAGTAATTCTCATAAACAACACTGATAAAACTCCCTACGAGCTATGGAAAGGAAGACCAGCAAATATGAAGCACTTCAGATTTTTTGGAAGCAAATGCTACATCAAAAGAGAAGATGGCAGAATGGGAAAGTTTGACTCTCGTGTGGACAAATGAGTACTTGTTGGTTACTCAAGTACAAGGAAATCATACAAGTGTTACAATCTAAGATTGAACAAAGTTGTGGAAAGCATCAACGTAACAATTGATGAAACAGGCAGACCAGAATCAAAGGAAGAAGAAAATGAATCAATGGAACAACTTTTCGAAGAACAAGTAGAAGAGGAAGTAGAAGAGGAAGATGAAGAAAATCTGACAGAAACAGAAGAGAAAGTTCAACAAGTATCTCCAAAGACACCTAGAAAACGAGTACAAAAGAGTCATCCTTCAGATCAGATTATTGGAAACAAAGATGCAAGAGTTGAGACTAGAAGAAAAATCCATTCACCAGAAAAATCATGCCTAGCACTCTTATCTACAATTGAACCAAACTGTTTTGAAGAAGCCAGCAAGGATGAATTTTGGAATAAGGCCATGGATGAAGAATTGGATCAAATAGAGAAAAATGACACTTGGCAATTGGTTCCAAGACCAAAGAATAAGAATGTAATCGGCACAAAATGGGTTTTCATGAATAAATTGAATGAAGATGGACAAGTTGCAAGGAAAAAAGCTAGATTGGTATGTAAAGGATATGCATAGATTGAAAGAATCGACTTTGAAGAGACATTTGCCCCAGTTGCTAGAATGGAAGAAATTTGTTTGATTTTAGCCTATGCATGCTCCAAAAATGTTAAATTATATCAGATGGATGTAAAATCAATTTTTCTAAATGGGGAACTTGAAGAAGAAGTCTACATTGAACAACCAGAAGGATTCCAGTTGTCAGAGAACGCAGATTATGTGTGTAAGTTAAAGAAGGCCTTGTATGGTCTAAAACAGGCTCCTAGAGCATGGTACTCTATACTGGATAAGTATCTGCAGCAGGCAAGGTTCAAAAAAGGAAGTGCAGACAACAACCTATACATCAAGGTAAGTCAAGGCAATATTTTATTAATTAAAGTTTATGTTGATGATATTATTTTTGGTAGTGATGATGACAGATTAAGCCAGAAATTTGCAAAAGATGTGCAGAATGAATTTGAAATGTTGTTACTTGGAGAACTATCCTTCTTTTTGGGACTTCAGATACGTCAAAGCAACCAAGGAATTTTTATTTCTCAAACCATGTATATCAGAGAAATGCTAAAAAGGTTCAGTATGGAAGATTGCAAACCAGTTATCACTCCCATGCAAACCAATTGCAAGTTGAGAAAATATGATGATTCAAAGTCTACAGATCAAGGAAATACAGGTCAATGATTGGTAACCTATTATATGTAACAGCTTCTAGACCATATGTAATGCAAGAAGTTGGACAGGTGGAATGATTTCAAGCAGCACCAAAGGAATCACATGTATTAGCAGTGAAGAGGATTTTCAGATATCTCAAAGGAACATAAGAGTTTGGATTATGGTATCCAAAAGGAAAGGATATATCACTTATTGTCTACATAGATGTAGATTGGGCAGGTTGTAGTGATGACCGATGAAGCACCAGTGGAGCAGTGTTCTAG
Organism: Picea engelmannii; assembly: GCA_009831015.1. Classification (NCBI taxonomy): domain Eukaryota; kingdom Viridiplantae; phylum Streptophyta; class Pinopsida; order Pinales; family Pinaceae; genus Picea; species Picea engelmannii. The sequence continues at coordinate 63,012 of ML818792.1, forward strand.
TTGGGTGATTTTTTAGTATCATGGCTAAGAAAGAAACAATCATCAATACCTTTACCTATAGCTGAGGCAGAGTGTATTGCAGTAGCATCATATTGTACATAGGTTATTTGGATGAAACAAACTCTAAAAAATATACAGGTTGAGTATGATGATCTCAATCCAATCTATTGTGATAATACAAGCACCATTAGTATCTCAAAGAATGGGAGCAGGTTGCAGAAAATAACATCATAGTTGAGTATTTGAGCACAAAAGAACAAGTGGAAGACATATTCACAAAACCACTTCCACAGGAATCCTTTGAATATCTTCGCCAGAGACTAGGAGTTATTTCTACTCCAAAATGAATTATTTTTGAATGCTTATCTTATATGTCTTATATTTACATGAGGAAGCACCATAAGAGGACAGTTCAGTCAGGGGGAGCAACCTCGGATGGAAAGATACCTTTGCCATTGATGACAAAGGGGGAGAGATTTATCTGATCTAGAGGACAGAGGTAGAGGACAAAGGCATGGTTCCAGGGGGAGCAGATTTATCAGATACAAAGGAAAGAGGCATGGTTACATTGGGAGCATGAGTGATATGATTTCATTATTACATCAGAGTGTTTCCATCAATGCCAAAGGGGGATATTGTTGATTAAGGTTGGTTGTCATTGATGTCAACCCTTGAAGAAAGCCATGTAGCACAAGGTTTGGGTAATGGACCCAAGTTTGTTTGATGTAAAGATGACTCATTATTTTCTTGTCATGGTTGATAAGAAGTAAAAATGGATGAACTCCAAATTGGTCCCCTTATGGTGAAAGCCCTCATGAGAAGACGCTTTTCGGAGTGAGAGAACCCATTATTATTTGAGGAATAATGAGATGAAGGACAGTGAATCTGTCAATGAAACGATCATAGATAGATAGTGCTTGTCATGTCATTTTCGGTGGTATGTGGAATATCACATAACTCTTCATGGTTAGAGAGTTATGACCATATGAAGTTGGAGAACCCCTCATAAGTCTTATAGAAGCCCCCAAGGGTCAAAGTGCTTTGAAAAATAAATTATTTTAAATGAAGAAGCCTTAAAATAAGGAAAGTGTAAGGCTACATGAAGATATAAATAAGAGGCAAAGCTCACTCATTATACACACACTTGTACATATTGTATATCTATTTTCTTGTGTAAATATTCTTGTAAATACTTGTGGATACAACTAAAGTGTCAAACATCTGAGGTAGCATGAAGGGTTGATGGAGAAATTCTCAGAATTACAGAAAAACACTATTTTCCGAGGTGTACGCGGGTTGTCTGTGTACAAGTTGTGTACATTCTGAGTTATACACGGGTTGTTTGTGTACAAGTTGTGTACATGTTGATTTATATGCGAGATGTATGTGTACAAGGTGTGTACATGTTGGTAAATCCATGGAAACTTGAAGAGATGAAGATGCAGAGGTTCTAGATTCTGATATCAAGCTCCTAGGAAGGTCTAAAGTGCTCAGATACATCAGATCCATCCATTGGTTCAAAAGGTATGTCTTATTTCTTTGAATAGTTGGATTTTGATGTATGCATGAGGAATGGCAATGGATATTTGAGGATTCTCCCTAGAGAGACTAGTGGCTTCATGGGATCTTCTGCATAAGTCAGATCTACAAAAATATAGTGTTGGTATATTCATCATTGATACTTCTTGTGAGGCATATTTTGTATTTATTGGCATATGGCTAAGGGTTTTTATGGTACATGGTTGAGAGCTTGTATTTGTGTAGTAGTTGACGTATTGAGAGACTGAATATCAAAAAGGGGTTGATGACTAAGATCATATGAGGGATCTTATGCTTGTTCATGATTACACATACCTATATGACACATGACTAGAGAGAGACATATTTTCCTTCAGTAAAGGTTATATATGAGGATGCATGCACAGGGCACAGTTACAGTCTAGATACAATTACAAGTTACAGACCTATGTGAAAGAAGTTACAGAGGATCAGAAGTTTTCAAGAAAAAGGAAACCCTGGTTTTCAGAAGGCATACACAGGTTGCATAAAAGTTTGTTAGCATACATATGGGGTTTCATAACATATAGGGCATGTACATATGTGGGCTGCAGTACTACAGGTTGCGTATATGTTGTATTTTTGTAGATACATGTTCAGTTCAGGTACAGTTTGATTATAGGGTAGTTGTACAGATTGGATACAGGTCAGTGGTACAGGTTGATACAGTTGTACAGCAGTATATCTCATAGTGACAGGTTGACAGTGGTTCCATCATTCTACTTATACTTCAAGGTGGTTGGACGAGGCAAGGATAGGTGGTTGTAGCCACCTTCTGGTTGTAGCCGGAGAACACAGGAGGTTGTAGCCTCCTTCTGGTTGTAGCCAGAGAATTGGGGAGTTGGAGCTTCCCTTAGGTTGTAGCCTGAGAAACTAGGGAGTTGGAGCCTCCTTCCAGTTGCAACTGGAAAACAAAGGAAGTTGTTGCTTCCAATGAATGTAATTCTTCAAGACATATAAGAAAAACCATTCCGTGGTTTTCTCCCAATTTGGGTTTACACGTAAAACACTGGTGTACTGTGTATGTGTGTGATTGTTTATTTCCTATTGCTCATTATTGGATAATAATTCTACATTGATATAACACTTGGATTATTTGGAGAAAAAGGATTATAATTATGCTATTATTGATTCACCCCCCCTCTCAGTAATCCAACACATCCACATCACACATAGGTTGGTTGTTAGTTGCATTTCCATTGCGAAGATCTACAGAAATCATCAGAGAATACAAGGTTATATGACCGAATAATAATTAAATAAATAAACAGACATGTCAGCTTGTACGAGACTCTAGAAACACTAAAATGGAATACTTGATTGAGCAAAATACTAGTTTTTCTTTTAAACTGTAATTTCTACATTTGTGCAGAAATCCACATCGGGCTTCAAAAAATGCACGTTGTGGTATTTACAAGCCTGCAATTTGAGTAATTCAAGTTTATGAGGGTGTCTTACATAATTTTACATGTCTACATATTTATATTTTCATTTGCAAACATAAAAGTGGCTTATGTGTAAAAGAGGCAAGGTCTACCTTATAAATTAAGAGATCAAAACAGTAGAAAGTGACCTAATGGAAATGCACACCCATGATTCTATATAGCTCCAAATCTAGTTATCTAAGTTTTCTTCATGGAAACTCTTCCCACGGGCCTATTGACAGAGTTGTGGATGCTACAAATTTACCCATAGGCCTATGGGTAGATATGTGGAAAATCTTCCCACATGCATGTGGGTGAAGTTTCAGATGCTACAACTCTACCAATAGAATTTTGGGCAAAGATGTGGCAACTCTTCCCACATGCTTGTGGGATGAGATGTGGCAACTCTGCCCACATGCTTGTGGGAAGAGATGTGGCAAATCTTCCCATTGGCATGTGGGTAGAGTTGTATATGATACAACTATACCCACGGTCCTATGGGAAAAGATGTGGCAATTACTCTGATCGTAGGCATGTGGGCAGAGATGTTGCAACTTTTCCCACAGGCATGTGGGAAGAGATGTCACAACTCTACCCAAAGGCCAGTGGGCAGAGTTGTAAATGCTAAAATTCTACCCACATGCTTGTGGGAAGATCTACAACTCTACCCACATGCTTGTTGCAAGATATGTGGCAACTTTACCAACTATTTGGTCACCCTTGTGCCTGTAATGAAATTCCATTGCAACCCATTGTGATAGTGTGGATTTTATTAGTAAATAAGACATAAGAAATTAGATCGAAACAACAAACAGATATACAAGGTAATAAAATTTAGAGATCCTTTTATTCTAAAGTGAACACCCCACTTATCCAAACAAAACCTAACTCGACACCATTTCCCTCACCTTTTCCTTCATAATACCTGCATAAATAATCAGAGAATAAAAGGTTATATGAATGAATAATAATTTAATAAATAAATGGACATATCAACATGTACGAGACTCTTGAAAGACTAAAGTGGAATACATGAATGAGCTTCTCTTGGTTTCAAGAATAATTTATTCTCTACTAAACATGGCCAACCACGTGAAGGTGGAAGCTCATTTGGCCCCTCCCCCCATCGCATCACTCTCAATTCCCCATACCCAAATCTATCTACTAAAAGAAAAAAATGAAATTAGTATAGTATGATTCATGCATAGAAAGTAGCAAAACACAATTTAAAGGTGAATGAAAGAAAGAATGTGTGTGCAGCTATGTGTTTCTCATATAACATGAATATGTTTTGTACATACAAAACATATAACATACATCCATAAGAAGATAGCAACAAATAGTATATATTAATATATTTTATCATCAAAATATGTTTCCATTATACATTTTTCTCATAACATACATCCATAAGAAGGTAGCAACAAATAATATATATTAATATTTTTTATCGTCAAAATATGTTTCCATTATACATGTTTCTCATAATATATACAATCACTTCTTTTTTTGTTTTTTTGTTTATAGAAATTTGTTGATTCTCTCATCCATCTCTTGATTTGCTTTAGTTGTTGGGCCCTATGTTTATGTTGATTCAATATGCATGCCTGATGTGTTACACGTCTAGTCGGGTACTCTCCACGGCATGGAGGTCATTTTTTTGTGTGAATAAAAAGTGGATCCTTATATTAAATCCAACTGAAAGCTTACAAAAAATATCTGCAACCTATATTCTTACACCAAAATACAATCAGCGAGTTCTTCAAGACCAGATTGACGTTCCAGATTTCATCGGGATCAACGGTTTAGATCTTCTCTTGCATTTCGCGATTTCTCATTTCGCAGCTTGGGTAGACAACTTCCTCCATGATGCAGACTCCTGATATTCGAGTTCCAAAAATTTCCTCACGTCCATGGGAACAGATCGATGATACAGATCTCTTCTAGTACCAATGGTCTTGATATGTTCTCTCTTTTCGCGATTTCGCGACGACTTTGGGAAATAGCTGCCTTCAAGCTTTGGACTCCTGATAGTCGAGATATCGATATTTTCTTGCATCAGATCCATGGGTCCGAATCGACAGTCCAGATATCTTCTGATACCAACGATCCTGATTTGTTATTGCTTCTCGTGATTTTTCATTTCGCGATTTCACAACTTTGGGAAATAGATGCCTTCATGCTTTGGACTCCTGATAGCCGAGGTCCCGAAATATGGCATGGAGGTCATTGTTGAGGAACCTCAACTACAATAAAAAAAGGGCTAAATTGACATGGTTAGTTATTATTCACAGAAGTAGTTCATTGATAAAAATATCATTACAATGGTGTTTACCAGGTTGACTAGTCAAGACCATTAGTTTGATTGCCATGTGTTTCTTCTCTCGCAAATCATTCTCATATACATGCTCTACCATAAAAAATAAAAAAAAATTATAAGTACACCATCTACAAGTAAATATCAATAATTTTCTTAATCCATAGTTATGATTTTATAGCCATAATACCATAATGGCCTAACTACACACCACCATCATCGGGATACACTCCATTGTCACGATTGGGCTACACACCACCATCATCAAGTTTCACTCCACCACCACAGTCGGGTTGCACACCACCATCGGGTTGCATTCTACCATCATGGCCAAACTGCACACCACCATCATCGGACTACACTCCACTTTCATTAGGTTGTCATCCATTGTTGGCCTCATTATTTTTGTTTCTCTCTAGCTTAAAACATAAAGGCACATTCATTTATGGGTGAAATCAACTATGAATATTATTTACAAGTAATCAACAATTAAATTCCATTGGTTTTATTTACGATGTTGTCCAAAGGCGAATATTGTGTTTTCACCATGATTTTTCGGCGTTCAACCATGGATTGAAATCCACACTTGAAACCGAGTCATAGGTCTTCTTCTGTGGTCGTAGTTTTGAATTGAGCCCCCTACATTGCACAAGATATCAAATTTGTCTTATTGGATCCAATCAAATAAAATTTGGATGATGATAGGAATAATACGGTTTAATTATTTGGCACTTACAATTCGTGCTTTTAGTTTCACATAACCACTCTGGCCAAGTTTGTGTTGTCCGTGTTTTTCTAGTCTTTCCTTGGTTTCTTTGATGTGTTTGGGAGCTTAGAAAAGTTTGCAATAGGTTGTATATCACAACTTTTATATATAACTAACAAAATTTCAGCATATTAAATTCAAAATATAATATACCTTCTTGGTCCAGGTGGAGTCTTTCATTATTTTCTCATTGTCTTCTCCTTTGCCTCCTTTAAGAGATTCTTCCACTCAACCTCGAGAATCATCAGAGGATGCTCATACCTAGGTTTTGTTTTCAAATGAAAACCTATATTGGTCCCTCACATATTTCAAATATATTCCATTAAATGAGGTGACTCCAGTTTTGTTGAAGGAATCACCGAACAAGTCGACCAAGTGGTCAATAAGTTCCTTCTTCAAACTGGGATTCTGAGCATTCCACCATGTACATATGGTGGGCCCAAAAATTTCTAAGGCATTTTCATTCATATGCTTAAAAAAGGTGTTGTTTCTTGCTGAACAATGTGATCATTAATTCAAAATAACTGTAGAGATGTATGTTTCAATTAGATAATATGAAATAATTAATACATTAATAAATACCTGGGATTTTTTTTATCTTAATCGGAAAAATGTTCTCATCCACCAAAAAGGTAATTGGTAGTGTTCCCTTACTAGTGACACATGACGATCCAGGAAATCAATCTATAGAATCACCAATTGCCTCATCTTCACCACCATCAAGTGCGTGTTCTGGTGTGCACTACATTGACGATCTATCATGGGCCCCCCTAGAAGGTTCAGTCGTCTCAATCATGGGGTGGTCAGCATAGGAAGAGAGACAAAGAGCCTCGCAGGTATGTTGCTCATGGTAGGACATTGTGGTGTTTGAGCATCACTTCTACCAACACCATCCTTAGGAGCAGGTTGTTGAAGTTTTCTATATAATTCCTATAAAAATAAAACATATTTTATTCAAATCATATAAAAGTATTAAAAAAAAATCATAAATGAACATATGTGATAAATAACCTTTTTAAAATATGTCGCTTAACGCAGATCATTTTATTTCCTCCATCAAAACTATGCATCTCTATTCAACCTCCTTCGTTGATTCATGCGTAAATAACTCAATAAGTTCAATGTGTTTTTTATCACATCCTTTTTAATTGTCTCAACTGGGTCCAGTTCAAATTACATGTGCTCATAGTTTCCAACATTTTAAAGTACATTGGGTGTCAAAAACTACATATATCAACAAAAAAAAAGTTAATTCAATTATAAAAACAATAATAAAATTCACTTTAAATGGATATGGATGTTGTTAGTCGTTTACCTGCTCCAAGGCTGGTTCCTTCCCACGATCACCCTGCCACAATATAAGAAGAATTACAGATTAAAATGTTATTTTATAATATGAGAAGCATGAGATATTAAAATGAATTTTAAAGATACAAAATATTTTTTCTAAAAACACAACTATGTTGTAAATGCAAAAAAAAACATAACGAGAAAAATTCTTTAAAATGCATGGAACCAAGGCATGATGAAATATGCATGCCCATGTCTTAACGCACCTACAATTTGATTCATTCAAGTTTCTGAGGGTGACTTAGATTATTTTACACCTATATACATATTTAGTGTTGTGTATGTGAAAATAAAATTGGTTTTCGTGTAAAAGAGGCAAAATCTACCTTGTAAATTGAGAGACCAAATCAGTAGAAAGTGTCCTGAATAGGAATGCATGCCCATGCTTTTATATAGCTCCAAATTTAGTTATCTAAGTTTTGGGGTGAATTTAATAACATCATGAATCTATCTATGTCATCCAAAGTTCATTTTCAAATGAAAAAGGACTTCTACCTGGAACCCAAATTCAAGATCTTTTGTAAAATGGATGGCAAAACTAAATTACTATAAAATGCACGCCTAGGAATCATATGACCTCCAAAATGAGTGATAAAATTTGTGGAGTTTATATTTTATCATTTTTCATATATTTATACTTTAGTTGTGCATTTTTAAACCAAAAACCCTCTATTGTGCATAAATATTAAAAAGTTCTTTGTAAATGCAAAAAAATGCATAAAGGGAAAAATGCATGAAACCGGAGCATTGTGAAAATGCACTCCCAACTCTTAACACACATACAATTTGAGTGATTCAAGTTCTTGAGGGTGTCTTAGATTATTTTACACATGTATACATATTTAGTGTTATGTTTGCTAACACAAAAGTGACTGTTGTGTAAAAGAGGCAAAATCTACCCTGTAAATTGAGATACCAAAATAGTAGAAAGTTCCCTAATGGAAATGCATGCCCATACTTCTATATAGCTCCAAATTTAGTGATATAAGTTTTGGGGTGAAGTTAATAACATTATGAATCTATCTATATCATCTAGAGTGCATTTTCAAATGAAAAAAAACTTCTACCTAGAATCCAAATTCAATATCTTTTGTAAAGTGGATGGAAAAACTACATTACTATAAAATGCATGCCTAGGATACATATGACCTCCAAAATGAGTGATAAAAGTTGTGGAGTTTGCATTATATCATTTTACATATATTCATAATTTAGTTTTGCATTTTGAAACTAAAAACCCTCTACTGTGCATAAATATTAAAAACTGCTTTGTAAATGCAAACAAAATGCATAAGGGAGGAAATGCTTAAAAATGCATGAAACCAAGGCATTGTGAAAATGCACACCCAACTCTTAACACACCTACAATTCCCATATGTATCAGAAATATTTAATTTAAAGGGGGTGGATGGATGAATTTAGAAGAACAAGACAATAAAACATACAAGGTATTCTTATTACATCTTCATAAAGCACTTAGGACAGTTTCATGCTTAATACATTCAACTATATCATAATATCACTTAGGTTAAAATCAATGTACATGAAAAAATTCTCAGTAAAATATTATTTTAGGGAGTTGGGCAGGTGCCACTTGATTCACCTTATCTTCCTAATGGTAATTTAGCAAATTGACACAATGTTTTCCAATCTTTTCCCATCAAATACTTATGATCATTCAATTTTCTTATTGACTCGTCCAAATTAGTGTATTGATCATAAATTGGGGGAGGTAATTTTCTGAAAATCATTTTCAGATTGTGCAACAACTCAAAATCCCCTGCCAACAATTCTACTACATCTTTCCCCTTCAAAGTGCCATCAAGATTTTTGAACTTGATGTCATTGTTCCTCCAGTCTTCTAATAGCTTCTTATAATTGTTCATTGGATACAAATCCCCATTTTCATTCCAGAACGATGGTAATCCATGCTTGACAACATCATTAAAAAGCTTCTTAAAAATAGAGATTTCCCTCATAACCTCATGGCACTTAGTTTCCGCATTTTGCAGCAATATCCTTTTTGTAATGACTCTTTTAGCATCTATTACAATGCTAGTTATGTCATTGACTTGCAAATCCTTCAACTCCTCTTTATTTCTACTCTTCGAGAACTTTATTATATCAGCTGACACTTAGGAGTTAGGTAAGAACTACTTGGTCTAAAGTGTCGATAGGTAAAAGTGTTCTTCTTAGTGTGCTTCTTAGTGTGCTTCTTTAGTATGCATTAGTATGCATTTTTAGTTAGGACATCTGATGGTCACGATGTGTTCTCGACATAGAGTGATCTGACGGTTCATACTCTCATCGATCTTAACAGCCATTGATTTGTGGCTTAACACCCAATTGGTCCATGATCTCTATTTAAAGAGTATGGAGGGTCATTTTCCAATGATGGATTGTGAGAAACTCTCTTGTAAAATCTCTCTGTAATCTTTTTCTTTTTCATTAATAAACTGCTCCAAGTGGCCACGTTGGCTAGGGTCATGGATGTTTCCCCATAGGGATTTTACCATGTGAAAACATCAGTGTGTTGATCTTTGATCTGGTTATGTGAGTTGTTATTCAAGGTGTTCATCCTCTATTGGAATACTTGTGTTGTCAAACATGGTATCAAAGTCTATTTGAAGACCCGCTCATGTTGTAGATCGATATCGTGAAGCTGAGTTGCCTCATCTCCATTTTCTGTCATTTCCATACATTTCTAGGATGAGAGGATTGTTCCATTGCTTCTGAAGCACTCGTTTCATTCAAGAACACTTTTTGTTTCACTCGAAAAGGTTTTTGTTTTCCCAAGATATGGCCATAAAAGTCAGATCTGGAGGTATAAATCTTGAATATGCATTTTTTAAAGTTTTGCAGAGTAGTATTTTGGTTTTATTTCGGTTTTGTATTATTTATTACTGGGTTGCTACTCTTTTGTATCTATGCATTCTCTTTGTCCCGCACCCTGTGCGATCTCAGAAAATATGAAACAGATAGGAAAAGGTGCATCTTCTGGGTAAGCTAACCGAGATCTAACCCTTGTTGTCATCAAGAAGCGAAATTTTTTTCTTGTGTGAAAATATTTTTTTAGCACGCTCTCCAAGGTCATCTTCAACAACAACAACAACATCAATCCTCCTTCTAAACATTACAATATGTTTTGCTAGACCATTTGGTTAAAATTTTCCTTATTAAGTAAGAGGTCTTGAGTTCAAGTCTCTATTTTGTTACTTTTTTTGAAAAAGCTCATGCTAAAATTGTAAAGTGTATTTCACTTCAAGTATAAAAGTGAATCACAATAAGTAGTTTTAATATTTTATTTTAGAGTTATTTATTTTACATGCAGATTTTTTGTTATAAAGTAACTTCATTGTAAAAGTGATCTCCACTTCTCTTTATAAAAGTGGGTCACTTCATAAAGCAACTTACACTATCACGTGGTCAATTGGTTATCGTTTATGCCTTTTTTTTAAATGGCATAACTCTCACATCTGAAGTCCATTTTCAGTGCCGGTATTTTTTAAACCACATAACTTTTTAAGATCTTTCCATCCAGATCATCAGTTTTAGTTTTTAAATCCATATTATCTGAATATTTAATACGGATTTTACAAGTAATGTCTTGCTAACTAGCACCAACTACTTCCAATGGAAATCTCATATGGAAGATTTATTAATAAGTAAAGGCTTGTACCGGATTACCTTGGGAAAGGAAAAAGAACCCACTAATGATGATAAGAAATCCAAATGGGATAATAGGGGTGACGAAGCACGTGGACTAATCGGAATGTCCATCTCTCCTAATTTAAGGTTCCACCTTAAAGAAATTGACGACTCCGAAGAATCTTGGGAAAAGATTGAATCTGTGTTTTGTAAACTCAATATTATTCGAGCACAAAAGTTATACAATCAAGTACTGACCTTGAGTCCAAGTGATTTTTCTTGCCTTGGAGACTATCTATCTAAGTTTAAAACACTTAGAATTTTATGTGAAGAATGTGAGATAAAAATGGAGGAAAAGTGTTGCATCTATATTGTTCTTTCTAAGCTAGGTAGTGCATATTATGTGTTTGTATCTACCTTTTATGCCATGAGAGAGGCTCTAGAGAAAGTTTATCAAAAACCCACTCTTGAATCCTTTTGTGCTTCTTTGATTAGAGAGGAAGATAAGTTTGTACAATTTGGAGTGATCAACACTGCAGGTACCTCGAACAAAGCCTTAGTTTCCCAGCAGAAAGATAAACCCAAGTATCCCAAGAAGAAAAATCCTCACTACAACAACAAGCAACATAAGGGTCCCAAACCCACTCAGATAGCTTCAGCTCCTAATGGTGACAAAGGAGAAAAATATAAAAAATAAGAAGACTGACAAACATTACAACTTTTGTGATAAAGATGGTCATGATAAGTCCAAATGTTTCAAGAAGATGGCATATTTAGAAGCAACAATGAAGAAGCACAACATCAATATTGATTCTACTTCTTCTTCTTCTTCTCATGGACATGTGCTTTCCGCTTCTGGTTTCTCCTTCAATACAACTTCTACTTCTTCTTCTGATGAGTGGCTTATTGATTCCAGAGCATCTTATCATATGGCTAAGGATAAAGACATATTTTTTTCTCTAAATGAATGTGACACCAATAAAATATTTGTTGGTGATGATAGATTTCTTAGTGTTGTAGGATCTGGAACAGTTCAAGTAGATAATGGTCATTTCAATGATGTATTATGTGTTCCAAGTATTTATTGTAACCTTCTATCAGTCTATCAAATCACTCATTCAGATGAAGGTAAAACCATAGATTTTTAACCTCACCAAGTTGTAATCAAAGATCTAAAAGATCCTAAGCATGTTCTTGCAACTAGAATTGTTGATGATATTACTAGGTTGTACAAGTTTGACAACTTTGGGTCAACATATTTTTCATCAGTTTTTGTTGCTCATAATGATGACTTGAGCAAACTTTGGCATGAGTGGTTTGGTCATCTAAACTATCTCTCATTGCAGCAACTATGTAATCAATAGATGGTGACTGGTCTTCCTCTTTTTTCATGCAAAGATGGTGTTTGTGTCGGTTGTGCTCTTGGCAAACATCATCGGGATATTTTTGACAAGCGTGCCTATTGGCACACCTCGGGCCCTTTGCAACTTGTTCACGGTGATTTGGGTGGTCCACTTTCTTCTCCTTCCTTTTCTGGGTGCAAGTATTTCTTAACTTTCATTGATGATTTTTCCATACATACTTGGGTTTACTTCTTAAAACTTAAGATCGAATTTTTTGACAAGTTTTTATTCTACAAGGCCCTTGTAGAAAAACAATTTAGACATCAAATTCAAAAGTTAAGAATAGATAATGGAGGTGAATATGTCAACAATAATTTTACAAGTTACTGCACTACACAGGATATCCAAATGCAACACAATGTTCCATATACACCAAAACAAAATGGTGTTGTTGAGAGAAAGAATCACACATTAAAAGAAATGGTTAATTGTATGATCCAATCTAAGGGATTAAGTCTAAAGTATTGGGCGGAAGCAATCAACTGTGAAAATTACATATTCAATTGCACTCCCACAAAGGCTCTTAAAAATATAACACTGGAAGAAGCTTGGACTAAAATTAAACCATATGTAAGTCACTTTCGTGTATTTGGCAGTATAGCATGGGCTCACATTCCTGATGAGAAAAGGAAAGAATTACAGCCTAAAAGTGAGAAGTGTATATTTGTTGGTTATTCTGAAGATGTCAAAGGTTATAGACTTCTTCAACCACATTGTAATGAAATTATTCTTAGAAGAGATGTTAAATTTGATGAAAATATATTGGCCTACAGGCCTAATTCAGCGGTTGTGCCTTCTTTAGCCTAAGAGCCATCTTCGTTGTTTGTGCCTTCTTTGGCCTAAGAGCCATCTTCATTGTTTGTGCCTTCTTCTATTCCTATTCTAGTTTCCTCTTCAGATGATGACAGTGAGGATGGAAATATACCTCCTCCTGCTCACCTTCCTCTAGATGAGTCCTTTGAACCTGAACTCACACCAGTTCCATCGCTTCCTAGATGGGTTCATTCAACATGAGAAGCAGTTGGTGGTCTTGTCGGTGATCCTTCAGATCAGCATTGAACACGTTCATAGTTCTAGCGAGCCTCTTCTCTTTTGGCTCAAGTTTTAGAGACTCATGATCCAGAGACATTTGCAAAAGCTTCAGGTCATCCAGATTGGGATACAGCAATGAATGAAGAGTATCATTCTTTAATGGAAAACGATACTTGGGATATTGTACCTCTTCAAAAAGGAAGAAAACTTATCAGATGTAAATGGGTCTACAAAACTAAGTACGCATCAAATGGAAGTGTTGAAAGACACAAGGCTCATTTAGTTGCCAAAGGATTTTCCCAAGTTGAAGGAATTGACTATAATGAAACCTTTGCCCCTGTAGCCAAAATCAATTCCATCCACCTTGTTCTTTCCCTTGCTGCCTCACATAAATGGAAGGTCCATCAAATGGATGTTAAATCTGCCTTCTTGCATGGAGATTTGCAAGAAGAAATCTACATGGGACAACCTCTTGGCTATGTCCAGAATGACTCTAGCCTTGTATGTCACCTTAAGAAATCTCGTTATGGTCTTAAGCAAGCTCCCCGATCTTGGTATGACAAAATGGATAGATTTCTTGTTGACACTGGATTTTCTAGATGTCATTATGATCCTAATGTCTATACCAAGAAAGTAGGAATACATCTCATAATCCTTGTCATTTATGTTGATGACCTTATCCTTACTGTGAGCAACTCAAAACTTTTAAACCATGTGAAAACCATCCTTAAGAAGAAATTTGAAATGATAGACTTAGGATTTTTGCACTATTTCCTTGGCCTCTAAGTTTTTCAAACCAATGAAGGAATTTTTCTTTCCCGGTCTAAGTATGCTTGTGACCTTCTTTGTTGCTTTCACATGGATGATTGTAAACCATCCCCTTCTCCCTTCCAGTCTGGAGTCAATATTATTTCCACTTGTACTTCTCCTAAATTTGATGCCACCCTGTACCATCAGTTAGTTGCTAGCCTCTTATACTTGACTCATACCCATCCTGATCTTTCCTTTGTTGTTGGTATTGTTTCCCGGTATATGCAAACACCCCATGAAATCCATTGGAAATTAGCTAAAAAGATACTTCGCTATGCCCATGGTATAGTTCAGTTCAAGATACATTGTAGATCAGAGGGGACTCCTTTATTGGTTGGTTTCACTGATTCAAATTGGGTCGGCGACCCTGGTGATCGGAAGTCTACTACAGGTTATGTTTTCAGCCTTGGTTTAGGACCTGTCGCTTGGGCATGTAAGAAACAATAGGCTATTCCACTTTCTTCAGCAAAAGAAGAGTACCAAGCAGTGGTAAATACAAGTCAAGAAGCCTTGTGGCTTCGACAGATCCTTGTAGAGTTTGGATTCAAGTAGCAGCATCCGACCAGCCTTTAGTGTGACAATCAAAGTGCCATCAAGCTCGCCAAACACCCAGTTCAACATCATTGCAGCAAGCACATCATGCTACACATGCATTTCATCATAAATCTCATTCATGATCAAGTTATTGAGTGTTATTTTTCCCTACAGAAGATCAAGTTGCAGACACTTTCACAAAGTCTCTTACAGAAGCGAAGTTTTCCAAACTTCGATCTATGTTAGGATTTCAGTAAGTTGTCATTAAGGGGGGATAGGCTCTAATACCTCCTTCCTTATCCTATTGTGTCAACATTGTAAATCCTTCAATCTTATCCCAAGTTGTTCTTAAGGGGGGATGTTAGGATATTTAGACACTTAGGAGTTAGTTAAGAACTACTTGGTCTAATGTGTCTTTAGGTAAAAGTATGTTACTTAGTGTGTTTCTATAGTATGCATTAGTATTCATTTGTATTTAGGACATCTGATGGTCACGATATGTTCCCAACATAGAGTGATCCAAAGGTTCATACTCTCCTCGATATTAACATCCATTGATCCATGTATTAACACCCGATTGGTCCATGATCTCTATTTAAGGATCATGGAGGTTCATTTGTCGATGATCGATTGTGAGAAACTCTCTTGTAAAATCTCTCTGTAATATTTTTCTTTTGCATTAATAAACTTCTCCAAGTGGTCGTGTTGGTTGGGGTCATGGATATTTCCCTATACGGATCTTACCACGTGAAAACATCAGTGTGTTGATATTTGATCTAGTTATGTGAGTGGTTACTGAAGGTGTTCATCCTCTGTTGGAATACCTGTGTTGTCGAGCAGATGCCAAATCAGGTTTACTCTCCAACTCATTTGTTTTTCCTTTTATTTCTTTCAAGACTACGGTGATTAAATCAAACTCATCCTACACCAAGGTAAAATAAAACCAATTCTTTAAAATTTTGTTAGCTATATCGTCCCAAATGATATTCTTATCTCCTTTCATGGCTAGTCTCCCTGTCACCCTTGCCTTCATTCTATTTTCTTCCTTCTAAGCTTCCTCTTTGGTAGCATTGATTTGTTACAAAATATCTCTCTACTCTTCACTTGATCTTTTAGTTCTACTACCTTGGCATCTCTTTGTTTGATCTGGTTTGTCACAATGTCCAACTCGATCTCCTTCACACTCAAATCATCCATGACTTTTGATAAGCCCTGTGTTGGGTCAAATGGAGCAGTTTGCATTGTAGCTGAATTGGATGCTTGCAATCGTTGAGTTTTCTTATCTTTGAAGGTTTCAATTATAGCTTGTATTTGTTTTATGATATTTCTAATTTACAATAATTGTTGGTAAAGATGCTCCTTTTCCTCATGACTAGCCTACACCTCTGGGGTATGAACATGTACATCAGGATCATTTATCTTTTCTTGAGGATCTTAATCTCATTATATTTCCCTTTGATTAGGTCTCCTACAACAATCATATTTTTAGTATATTCTCCTAGGGAAATAATCCTCCTCTCCAACTCATTAATATGAATTATATTGGCTTTAGTGGCCACCCTCTCCTGTGTCAACTATTTTTCTATTTTCATTACCATATTTTTCATCTTCCTCTCACTAGAAGAGTATTGCAATACCCCTATATATAACATATCACTTGTTTTCTGGTGAAATTCAATCATATCCATAGGGTGGATATCCTGAAGCTTTACTCTCATTTGAGTGGCTTTGTAATCTGTAGGAAAAAGAGTCTTAAGTACCTTTGACTCTATTACACCCAAATAGAATATACCATATTATAATCTATAGCAGATAGTGTTGTGAGTGGGAAATCCCTCTACGGACTAGAAATTAGGGTTGAAATATGCATGCAGAAAAGACCTCAAGATCTCTACTTTCTACCATCATCCCAAACCTAATCCCCATTATTCTTAAGCAAATACGTAGTTATGTGAGTATACCTTATTCTGGGCGTTTGATGTAGATCCTTCTTTACGCTTGATCATTTTTTTTATTGCAGCTCTCCTCCCAAGGCTGACCTACATTCAAACAAAACAAACAACAAACTCCACATGCACTTGATATATAAATTAATGGGTTAGAGATTCGATAAACAAGTATACAACAAATCATAAGAACCTCATATGGTGGGACGGGAAAAGTATCTCTACATTTCCGTTTTCACCCCTTGATTTTTTCTCTTTATATCCAAATAGTGTGAAAAGAGTAAGGATTGTTTATCAGAGGTTCCTTCAGCACTAGAGGTCTTTGAATATTTTGGTGTTGACAATAGAGTTGAATCGAGATGCTCAATAGTGATAGCAGACCCCTTTGAGGATGAACTAGATTCACTTTATCCTTGTATGATTTTCAATATACCCTTCCGTTCTCCTATAAAATCAGCTAAAAACCCCTCTAATTCTAATTCTTCATCACCTTTAGTCTTTTTTCTTAGTTTCTCACTCAGTTGATCATCAATATCCATTTTAGAATGCATGTCTAAAAATTTCCTATTTCCAAGTTGTAATTCTTGTTTCCTAGGATTTTGAATTGCATTGGATTGGTCCATTGACTCAGTGGTAGTTTGATTTTGTGCCTCTACCTCTATAATTTTATTAATTTCTTCCCATGAATCAAGGTTATCATTTATTTCCACTACAGGATTTGGCAGATGCATGTACATGGGCCTTCTCACTACAATCACACCATGTGGGTCCTACACCCATTTACTTCCTTTTTAAAAATCCAACTGTTGTAGCATTCCTTCTATAATAGCTAGAGAAGTTTTAAGATTGACCAATAAAGGTCCAACCTCTTGAGGAATCTTGAAAGTTATGGCTTTCTTATTCTAGGAAAAATGAAATTGATCTGGAATGATCGTTTTTCAAATGTATTCCAAAGAAAATATTCTTGGAGTTAGTAAAATTGGCAGCTTGTATGGATCTTGTTAAAAACCATATAATCTAATGATGGTGTTATCCTCATCCAGGTACCAATCTCCTAAGTTTTTATCTTTTCTCAACTACAATATCTTTTTAAACTCATGAAACATTCTAGAAGGATGAGTGCCATGGATAAGAATGTATCACACACTCATGAGCTTGTTTACATAAAGTTTGAAACATTTATTTTGGTCTTGTTTACTCACCTCCTCATTCCACTCAATTATTGGCTTGGTTTTACCTAAATTGTCATTTTTTTTTATCCCAAAGCTCTAAAAAAAGGAATAATTACTAAATAATATGTTTATATTGAGAGAGGGGTGAATCAGTATCAAGTACAATTTAAAACCTTTTTCAACTTGTACTTAAACCATTCAATTATATCTAATGAGAAATGAACAATAGTATAAGAGTTACACCAATACACAACAATACACCATGCACAATATATGAGAAATAATCAATAGTTATTGTTCAAGGGAAGTAATGACTTCCAAAGGTAGCTACATCTTCCAAATGTAAAGGGAGGGATAAACCTCCAAGAGGAAGATACAATCCTCCAATATCAAGA